>JAQIXT010000167.1:0-58965 GCA_034700445.1 Stenotaenia linearis
ATCATCAAATGGACATTATTAATTTCACAATCCCACTACACTTAGAAAAATATTTTTAATTATTTCATTATTTTTTTAAAATTTAATTGAAGAAAAAAAACACCTAAGCAGAGCAGGGATTTGAACACACAACTGCATTCTTCCAAGCCAATGGCTCTACCAACAAGCCATGGACAATGATGTGAAGCTGTGAGTAAAACCCATGTTATTAAATTTCAGTCTCACTACACTTAGAAAAATATTTTTAAATTATTTCACTTTATTTCTCTTTATTCAAATTCTTTAGTTTGCTTCTAGTTATAATTCTTCTACTTTGAAAAAATTTTTCCTCTTTCAGCAGAGGATTCAAACCTGTAATGGTTGAATCCAAAGGACAGCCCCCTACCCATTTTTCCACAAAGTGAGCATACAGATCCTGTTTCATTAAGTTTTAAAGATAAAATTTTTTTTTTAAAATTATCAAACATTAAGTGAAAAGTATTTATTAGATAGGCTATCGTTATGATAAAGAGCATCGTAACCGAAAGTTCGAAACTTTAATTTGCTGAATGCACCGAACGTTGCGGATTGATCGATTCATTAAAAATCCTTCATCGCGTGGAACTTTTTAACAATTTTCAACAATTCCTTACCTTTTTTTAAAACAAAAACTTTCGTATTTTATTTTATTTTAAACGTCACAATTTAAAAAATAATGTCACAAATTCCTTGAATATGCCGACCTAAAATGACTAAAAATGTAGTAAAAATTATTAAAAAATTTAGAATATGATACTTATTATGCACAAAAACAATGTTATTAAATGACCACTTATAAACTTTAGCAAACTTTTAATTAAAAGCAAAAAAATAATTAAAAATTTACCATGGACCACACAGTCCTCTGCAGCTGCTGCACACTCGTTAAGAGTGATCTGAAGAAAATGAAAAAATTAAATACCAGAAAGATAAAATCGAGAACGAGAAAGATTCAAGTTTCACTTGAAATTTACCATACTATCATTGTTCCACGCAAATTTAAAATGCAATAAACACTATAAATAACAATTTTAATGGCTTTTGTAATTTAATACTAGTCTCCTCATCGTGATAATAATTCTCTCTGAAATGAGAGTTGGAAAAGTTGGATTTTTCAATAAATTTGCCTTCAAATACCTCATTTATTTTATTGTCACTAGATTTGCAGGGATTTGCAGGGATTTGCAAGGATTTGCTGGATTTGCAAATCCAAATCCACTGGTGCACGGGATTTCAGTGAATGTCGGCCTCCTCGGGTTCTATAGCGCGCGAATTGCGAGTTTAAAATCAACCAATCAGAAGCGCCCACAACAACTAATGCGCACGCGCCGTGACGTGATTTAAAAAGATTTAAGTCAGTTACATTCCGATCTGTCTGCTTAGTGTTCGGTTAGTAACGATTGTAACACGGATTCAAAGTTTTCTCAACCTTGCACGGATTGTAACTTGATTTCACATCATGGCGCAAACTTTGGAGCGGTTACAGATAATCATCGATCAGGATTTACTTGGCGGTTTTTATGTAAAAAAAATAATTTTTACCACATTTCATTGATCGTAAAATAGTTGCTACAAATCTAGAGCACTACACCACGTGAATTTAAAATCGACATTGTTTTCTTTTAGCCAAAGCGAGATGCAATTCCCAAGGCGCCAAGTCCAAAGAAAAATAAGAAACTCTTTAGAATAAGCAAAGGCAACCATCAAATTATACCAGCTGATGATGTAACGGATGATATGCTAGATAACGTAGCGGTTGGAGTGAAGGAAAAAATATATCACTCGGAGCTGGTAAGGATTTATCTGTTAGCTCTATTTTTATCATCGATCTATTCTTATTTTTCTAAAACTAGGGTTCTAGCTGCCATCAATGTCGTCAAAAAACATTGGATACAAAAACGAATTGCCGCTCAACTAACTGCGCTGGAATTCGTGGTCAGGTAATTTTTTTAAGAAATAAATTTTAAAATAGGAAATTGATATGTTTTTAACAGTTTTGTGGCCCTTGCTTACGAAATCGATACGGAGAAGGTGTAAAGGAGTCTTTGATTGATGCAGTAAGAAATATAGAAATTAGCGATTAGCGATTTTAAAATTTGAATTACCGTATATGTTTTTCCTGCATTCTAGGACTGGGTTTGCCCACCATGTCGCGGAATTTGTAATTGCAGTTTTTGTCGTAAAAGACAAGGAAGTAATTGCACGGGAATATTAATTCACGAAGCCAAAGAATTTGGATTCAACAGTGTTAGTGAATACCTAGCAAGCACAGAAAAGAAGAAGAAATCTACACGTAAAGAATGTGAAAGTTAGATTTTAGTAATTATTTATTTCATCATTTCATAATTATTTTTATGCAAAAAAAATTATTCATGTTCATACATCCATATCATCCTTCACATTTTATATTGAGTATTCATTAACATTACTAACAACACTACTTTCATTAACATTACCATTTAATATATTTTTATGTGCAATAATCTTAAAATAAAGGATGTATAAGATTTCAAACTGTCAGAATGGCGTCATTGAAATTGGGGTCTGCCAGCCACGGTGCCGTTTCTTGCGGTAAAACCAAATGTTTTTCAACGGACGTGCATGGACGGCACATACAGTCGACTGGTGCTCGTGTGGTTACTTTGCGAAATTTCGGTTCTCCCGGTCTCGCGTGGGGACAATGAAGGGTGACATTTGCTTCTCGCACACCCATTTCTTGACAACACATGCAAGACCGCTCCATCTGCCACATTTTAGAGCCAGAAACCTGCACCATTTGATTTTAGTAATGTTAGATAGATATTCGAAGTAAATTCTTACTTGTACGTATGATGTGCATCTTCCTTGGCACGCGAACGACGGTATCGGTTTCTGGTTGCAACCGGGATATTTCAATACGTGTATAACCGGAGTGATGTGACACTCGTCAGCTTTGGCTTCTTTCGTACTAAGTGAGCACGTCATAGCGGCGATTATTACTATTATACCGTACATAATGACACCTGGAAATGGAAAATCAAACTAAAAAAAATTAAAACCAGAACGCCATAATAAATAAATAGTTATTTAACCATACAGCACGATGGAGCTGCCATCTTGAAGCTTGCGAATCGCGGCAATGAATGTGAAGTTCAAACTCACAACGGAGGCATTCAAGGAAACTTAATCATTAACGAGGAAATCTATTTACCTATTATTGAATTAATCGATTCGCAAAAATATTCACTAAGTAGACTTAAGTAAATTTTCAAATGGGCGTTTAACGAAGTTAGCGCGTGAGTAACATACCGCGATTTCAATGTAGAGCGTTATTGTGAAACAAGACGGTAATTTGAATTGGAGCAAAGTTTAGTGCGACCCCCCGCAGTCGAAGAAGCAATATAGTGGTAGTTGAGCAATAGAAGGCAAAATCATTAAATTGGGAAACCCAATTTCTCACCGAAGGACGTTACCTGCAAAGTCGGATCCCACGGAAAAATTAAGGAGCGATCAACTCGATTTCTGCAACACGTGTGTACTGTACCAGCCACTCTTTTTTCCCCAATCTAGAGTGCTTATGGACATGGGTCAGTGATTGACAGAGTCATAGTAAAAATACGCAGGGTGTCCATTAAAAGGGGAGGCTCACACGGGGGCATCTAAGACCTAATTTTGTTTCTATGTAGTAGGCATTAAGGCCCGTCTGCATACGAGTGTTGTTTGCCTGATGTAGGCTGTGACAGCTTTTTGTCGTCTTGGTTACCACGATTTCTGGGGTAAATGTGGCAATGAATGCATCGAAAGTAAAATAAATGTTTTTCTGAAAGTTAAGATATTGATTTAGATTGATTTATTCTATAGTTGAGTCTACATACTTGAAAAAACAGTTAATTCAATTATAAATAATAAATATTGTATATAAATGTCTCCATTTTTCGATATCAAATTTCACTCTTTCAAATTACCATTTATCACTACAATAGAGCCTGTCAACGTATCATTTTTCAATTTCAATTAACCGAGATATAAATAGCTAGATTTTTTGATCCCATTTACTCCCCGCACTTATAACATTGACATTCAACTGGTTCCTTGAGCCGAATTTTCATTAACGATAAATCGCCTGACAAGGTCTCGCCGTCTAAGTTGAAGCAACGTCTTAGGATGACGTCTCGATCTCGTAAAAAGGATTCTCGGCAGCAATAACACTCCTAAACAATATTCAAAATTGAAAATTTCAATAAAATCTGTTCGATTCGAGTTTTACTTTAAGAAATCCCGTCGAAGTTGTCACACTGGGTTGCATTTGAGAAGTGCAAGTTCCTTCACACTTGTTGACAGCGACATCTCCTTCGCACGTGCGAACGAGTTTAGCTCGACTGTCGTATTCCTCTATCATAAAACGACTTTTAAGGACTTTCAAAACCTTTTTTAAAAAAAAATCATATTACCTTTGATGATGTGAATGAATGATGGCAACGTCTCGCAGGTGCTTTCGGGAAATGCTCGCAAAGATTTAGCGGTGACAAAAAGAAGAAAAGTGAAGACGGAAAAAAAACCGAGTGCGGACCACGTGTTGTTCATTTTTTCAATTTTTTTAAAGTGAATTTTTTTCTTTTTACGTTAAGTACGGAAGAGAGAAGTATGATCGTGTGCAGCAAGACAGTGTAGAGTGGCAATGACACTCAACAACATTTAGGAGGGCAACTGCGCTGCATGGGGTAGTTTCGATTGTGGCCACGAGTCACAAAATGCACGCCACATGCCTCTTGACTCGCACAACATGCGTCTGGCTAGGGAGCGGCGTCAAAAACCATTTTTTTCATCATTCACTAACATTAGCCAATAGCTAAGTGTAATAATCGTTATTTCTTATAAAAGCACTTACAGTATTTATTCGTGTGAATTCGAATACAATTTGGCGTTATGTAAGTTAAAAGTTCCGCCTGTAAGTTCAACTTCACTCGCATGCACTAAATCTTTTTTTTTTTTTTTTAATTAATTTTTAAAAATTTTTTTTTATTGTCCGCTCTGTTCGAAGAAATTCGAATTGAATCTAATTTTGAAGAGTGACTTTCAACAAAATATGCCTTCATTTAAAGTAGCGCGTTTAATTGGGTGAAGTTGATGAGGAAGTATGACTATGATTATCACATGTTAATATTTCCTCTGCGGTTGTAGCGCCTGCTAATGCCTGTCTTTTAAGTATGGTGTCTCTGTTTTGTGAAATTTTATGTATTTTAAGTATTGAATTATAGAGATGTCTTACTTTGGGCTTGTTTCGTCGATTAATTTTTCAGTTTCTTCGATCTCATTTGCATCGACAAGAGGTAATTCCAATTTAAATTGAGCTTGAAGAGGAAATGACGGTTTAGTTTCTGGAATTTCATCTGAAGCTTCTGCTGGTATAGTGATATTTTGACATTTCTGTATATTTTCAGCCAATTCCTATTAAAAAAAATTAAAAAAATAAACATAAAAATATTTATCACATTATTGAAAATGTTTACTTCAATCGAAGTAACAGATCTGACATCATCTTTCCGTTGCCAGGTATTTAGTGGATAAAGAGCATATTCTTCTTCTAAATTTGAAATAATCGGCAGTGGAATTATTTCTGGTATTTCCGGATACGGATTCTAAACACCCAAAATTGATATTAAAAATTAAATTGAATTTTTTAAATTTTTTTCGGAATTTACAAAATATTTCCTCGAATCCATAACTGGCATTTCAAATAAATCTTTTGGTATCGATACTTTGTCATGTTTAGAGAATCTATTACGAGCTTCTACAAAAGCCGTTACTCTCTCCATAGCGCACTAAAGTACAGTAAATTAATCCTTACACTCAGAAAACTACAAATTGTTACATTAGGTTCTGGATTGATTTGCTTCGGAGCCATCGGAATGTAATTAATTCCAGCTTCGTGCACGTCTTGAAGTTTATAACCCAATATTTCGTGCAGCAAGGGTTGCTATATAAATATCTAGTAAATTTAAATGAAAAAACAATAATTTGCAAACATACCGTAATAGGGACTGGTTTGTGTTTAAACCAATTTCCAAAGTTTAATGGCACAGGGTCGGTTGGTTTAAGTCCAGGCCAAAGCTTAAATTTAAAATATAAAAAAATAAAAAAATTATAACACGACAAAACGTTAATTCATTTATCTTTACTACGTTTCCGTAGTTTTCAGGGCAATAAAATAATTTGGAGATGTTTTGTGGTTTGATATTATCCAAACACATTGAAAATTTATTTTCAAGTTCTTTTGGTTTAACTGGAACTTCCTTAGCTTTACCTATTTTTACAAATAATTAATATAACTCTTAAGATATAATAATTGCGTAATTTTACCGTCTTTTAAAATCTGGCGTAAAATTGCGAGCCTTTTACTCGCACGAAACCGGGTCATGACTCTCTTCACTGCATTTCTAAACCGTCTCAATGTTAAAAGTCTAGTCGGCCACTCGTTGTTCACAGTGAAACTAAATTTATGAATTTTTGGCTTGTCCTAAAGTAAATAAATAAAATAATTTTAAATCCATTAAAAAGATCATTACTTTGATATCTAAAAGCGCTCCTGCAGTTCCATAATTAACTTTGTGGCGATTTAAACCATCTTTATCTACCAACAGTTCTTTCTAAATACAAAAAATACAAGCAACCTCATTAATTCATCATCAGACATCCTCTTTACAATGTACTTGTTTGAATTTTTCCCAACTAATTTCTCTGAGTTTAAAAATCATTTGTCTTTCTTTAAACGAAAGTGGTAAGCTTCCCAGCTTAACATGTCGTTTCGACTGAATGTTTTTTTCCTCTTCTTGAATTTGTTTCTGAGCTTCAATAAATTGTTTTTCCTTTTAAAAAAATTGATTTGACGATTTGAAATGCTACTTAAAGTTCTACTTAAAAATTTTACCTTCTTATTTTTACTTTCTACACAGTAAATATTAACTAAACTTGGTACTGACAAAAAAATTAAAATAATTTTTTAAAATTTTAAGATTTGAAATTGTTTAACTACTTTGACTTGATTCAACTGTCGTTATTAAATCTTCTTTTTGTACTTTTACAATTTCTGAAAACATCTATAAAGTAATTTAACACTTGTAACAAATGTTTACACAAATAAATCACCTTTTCTCTTTGGTGAAACATTCAGAACTGGAGAAATTTTCTTTACGCGTAAAGTTTTTGATGGCCGTTTCAATTCATGTGATCTAAATTAATTTTAATTTAATTATTAAAGAGTAAATAAAATATTACTCAGGTGAATACTTGATTTTGTCGCGCCTTGATTTTTCTTGATTATAAATAATTTTGCAAGTGAGTATATTCAATTCGATATTGGAAATGCTCAAATTTAAATTTTGTTGGAAATTTGCAGAAAATTCAGGTTTAAATTTAAGCAAAACTTCTACTGGTATTCCCGGATATAAAATTCCTAATGGAATTTATATTTATATTTTTCAAATTTTTAAATTTTTTTAAAAACAGTACCTTTAACTGGTGCTACTTGACAGCAAGTTAGATGAGGTTGAAATTCCAAATGAAATCTCAGTTCAATTGGTGATGAGCAAGTGATGGGAATAGTATACATTGAACTGTAAAATAGAAATTCACTGAATCAATTATAGAAAAATATTGTGAACTCACATTTCACCAATTGATGATTTCCGCAATTCAAGAAGCTTTGGAAAATCGATTGATGGCAATATTGGAAATGCATGAATGGGAATAAACAAACTGTCCCCAGACTTAAAGGAAAAAGTAAATTACAAGTCTAGTTTTAATTCCCAAACAACTGTACTTGATAAGAAATCCTGAGACGATCATAATAATATCTTTCTTTATCAGGCTTAAACTTGAGCAATATTGTCAAATCCAAACCAGGTAACAGATTATGCTAAGAAACTTGTGCATAATTTCACATAATTTCAATAAAATAATAAACTTGCCTCTTTGTTAACTTTGATTGCAAACCATTTCGTCATTGGATTAGATATATAAGTTCTTTGAATTTTGGTGGATGTGTTCCTTACTTTAACATTTCGACTGTAAATTATTCCTGGAGTAAATTTCTCAAATTGCACTATCCTTGGAGTGCTTTCTAACTGTATTTGACGGGACCATTCGTGATCAACTAAATCGATTACTTGAACAATAGTTTATAAAATAAATTTAAAATAAATTCATAAATTGTATTGAAGTTGCATTAAATTGTGTTTTGTCTTACTTGGAAGATGCGTATTTCCAATTAAATCCGATTCGTCAGCCACAAACGATGGGTTTCGTCCAATTGCTGGTAACGTAGAATCGTTAGCTGCTGCAGCCATTAATATTAGCCTAAAAGTGAAGCGGAACTTACAAAACTATTTTGCATTTGCCGCCGTTTCGGTTGCTATGGTAACGGATCAGCAGACGATTTAATTTTTGTAGTTCCGGCTGATAAGCGTCGAGTTGACATCATTAAAAATCACAAAACCGTTTGCTATCGGGTCTTAGAATTACGTCATACCAACTCAATTATGAATTTTGAAACGTTTGCGTGGACTATAATCTTTAAAGTGAGTACCCTGAGTACTTCTTGAGAGCACGAACACAAAGTTTCATTCCGATCAAAGAGTAATGTAAACATTACCAGTTTGAATGGTACAGGCGGTAGTGTAATGTTAATTAATTTGAATTTAATTTGCTAATTTCATTTAGGGCTTGCTGAAGAAGGAAACTAGTGTCTGTAATCATGATCTTGTACGCTATGATCGTTAGAAGCAGAGATGGACTCATTTTATCTGCATCTACCGAATCAGAATCTTTACGAGATGTGAAGGAATCTCGGGTTGCATTAAAATTATTAGGTAAAAAAGTTGCAAAATTTCCTGACCGTTGCACGCTACGATTAAATCCTCATGTAATCCAGTACGTTATATGAGATTGTTTGTTTAATCCGGACATTTATGATTATTATTTACTCATTTCAGTTTCATAACATCCCTGGGAGTTACGTACATGGCACTGTGCGAATCAACTTACCCAACCGTTCTAGCTTTCAGTTATTTAAATGAACTAATAAAAGAATTTATTGTCGTCTATAACACGTCGCAAGTAAATAATGCAATCAGACCGTATTCATTCATTGAATTTGGTAATTAAATTCTAAATGAACTGTTTTCATTTTTATGAAATTTCCAAATATATTTACAGATAAATTTGTATACAGATTACGTCAGCGGTATAACAGTCCACGAACTCTCACGACTAAATTAAATCTTTCAGATTTAAGTTTAGAAATCAAATTACGTCCTCCACATTTGTTATCAGCGCAAGACATTCAACCTCATAATGGTACATCAAACGGAGAATTGGTTGGTAAGTACTAACTTGAAGTATTGTATTTATATTGCAATTTTAATAATTTAAAATTAATTGTTTCTTTTATAGTAAATTTTTCTTACCGACTCAGTCCAGTGTCGTGGTTTGGCATAATTTCGATGACCTTAAACGGATTTTGTGCCTTATTTAATGTAGTGCGAGGTTTAATAGCTTTAAGTGAATCAAATTTAGAGGTAAAATTTACTCCGGCTAACTGCTTCGCATTTTCTGAAATTTTTTAAATATAATATAGGAATATGATGGTACAAACCCATTTCATGGAATTACTTTTTTACTTGAGGCAATCTTCCAGTGCTATCAGGTAATAATAACTCCTTTCTATTTTTTAGTAAACTAATTTCATTTTTATTTAAGATTTATTTACTACTAGAATATCCAAAAAGAAGGTACTTGAAGATGTGCGCCTGTTTTGCACTTATTTGTTTTTGCAACATGTCAGTGTGGACAATTCGTGATACTTGGCAAATATTAGGTCACGTTGCTGTTGCATCTACATTGACATTTAGTATTGTGACTAGAAAAATCGAACCAAAGGCACCCAATTATAACGTTTAATTTTTTTTGGAATAACTTTAAAGAATTTTCATATATTTTGTACCACACTAAAGATTTTCACATCAACATGAATTAATATTGTGCTGTAATTTGCCACTTCACTAAAAAAATAAAAATTTAAAAATAAAGTATTTTAACTTCAGTTTTATAATGAAAAAAGAAAGGTGAATACATCAACTGTACTGAAATGATAAACATTGTTATGACCTGTTCTCGGGATACGAAATAAACTAAAATGTAGATTTATGATGGCGTCAATTTCAACCTTTTTTTTTCTTTTTGTTTTTTAAAAAAAAAATAAATTACTAAACGAATCAATTTAAAAAAAATAAAAACAAAATATATGACGCATCTTACTGAACCGAATTTGTTCAATCCTACGTTTTACAACTGATCAGTTGGTTTTGAGACTGATGAACCTTCAGAATTAGTTTCACTGACTAAAAGCTTCAACGCATTTCCCGATAAGTTCGAATTAAGCACCTGAGCACACTTGGAAAAAAAATGAAATTAATTACACATTACGACTATTTTTTAAAAAAATAAACGACTTACTTCTGACGACATGCTCTGAACTCTGTACTTGAAAAGAGATGCTGTAAGAGCATTGGAAACTTGCAATGCCATCTGTGCATCTTCTTCGTTCTTTACTTCACACTTACCCTAATCATTTAATTTAAAAAAATAAATTAAAAAGAATTATATTTAATTCACGATTATTTACCAAAACTCTTAATAAAGCTCCTAAACTTCCTTTTGATAAGCTTAAATTGTCTGGATCGTCTTCTAGAATTTTGTTGAATGGATTCCCGTCATCTGCGGCGCAAGTTTCAACCTTTGCTTGTTGATTTTGAGAAGTTTTACTGAAATTACAACAAGTATTAATATTGGTTTAATTAATTTCATTTAAACTTATTTTTACTTGATTCCATCGTCTTTGTCGAATCCATCAAAAGAATCAGTAGTGAAATAATCATCTTTGTTGGTAGGAGTATTTTCTTTCCATTTAGCGCGTTGTAAATCCAAGTAGTACTGATTTGGAGTGAGCCCCGGTTCCTTGAATACCCACTTTTTCGGTTTATCTGCTGAAACTGAGATAAAGATTAGAGCAAAGTTTTTATCATTAATATTGTAAATTTTATTACTCGGTGCTTTGCCAAATCCAGTGTGAATTTGCAATTGACCACGTCCATCTGTCCTTTGTATTTTCTCAACTGCACGAATCAATTCAACCGCAAATTCGTCTTTTGATAAACGAGCACTCGACAATCTGTCGTATTCAATTTTGTGATGTTTATCCTTAAAATAACAAAAATTAATTTATTTGTCAAATTAATTCTTAATTTGATCTTCGCCTACCATATAAGTCATTCTGTGTTCAGATCCAGTGACGTGAGCTAACAAACTCGTAGCATCACATTTAGTGTCGCACAAACTACATTCATACTTAGGTTCGCAAAACTGATTTTCAGATTGTAATTCAATTATGTAATTCAAACCTAAAATTAAAAATAATCATTTTTTAAATTTAAATCCCATTTCCAATTTTTTTAAATATTTACCTATAAGTGGAGCTTGATAGCTGTTCAACTTGCTTTGCATTGTACTGACTGGTTTAGGAATGCCAATTTCTGTCACATTTTCATTAAATTCTTCTGGAGTGTTGTCAGGTGCGTTTAATAACGGAACCAAATCTGTTTTAATGTAAATAGTAATTTAAAAATCATTAAAAATTAAAAAAATTATAGTAAGTTTACGTGATGGCGGTTTATTTTCAAAGGAGCCGACACCTCCTTTATTTTCTAATGGTTTCCTTGGTGATTCGTAAATGCCTTTTGATGCATTCAAGTTCTGTAAGGAATAAAAAGTGTTAAAATATTGATTTCACCATAAAAATTACGTTTTACTCTTAGATGGCGGTTTCCTTCGCAATGAAAACGATAGTTGTTTTCGTTTCCACATTTTGCGTCGCATAACTACGAAAATAATTAATGTGAATTTGTTGTATTTTAATTTAAAAAAATAACTACTGACAGCGCAGTAAAATTTTTCGGCTCGTCGATCAGCTGGAATATTTGGCTTTGGCGAATGGGTGTTTTGCGGTTTATTACTCGGCATCGGTGCATCTAATAAAATTTTATTTTAAAAATTAAAACGTCATACAGTTATACACCAAAAAGATAACGTACTATTAACTTCTTCAGCATCACCTTCCGGCTTTACAGTTTCGTCATTTTTATCTGCGGGTTGAGCATCTATAATAATTACTAATTTTGTCATAAAATGTGAAAAATGTCCTAAGATGTTTACAAACCAGCATTATCGTCTTCCTTTGTAACAGCTGCCTCACCATCACCATCACCGTCCTCGGATTTTTTTGTTGCTGAAATAGTTTGTTCTAGTTCGTCGTCAATTACAAACACACCCTACAAATTAAACAATTTAAAATATTTCAAACCAAACATTAAAAAGCAAATAAAAATAAAAATCAAATTACCCCGTCGCTATTCCAACACTCATTCTCATCCGTGTGTAACTTCTTGCTTTTGTTTTCTTCTTTAGACGGATTTCTTTGGCGTTTTTTACCCCAGTTAGTTTGTTTTTGTTTATTTTTGACGAACTTCTGCTGCTGCTGGTTCCCTTTTTTCTGATTTTTCCAATTATCACCTGAGGAACAAAGTTGGGATAAAATAAAAATTGGTAAACAAAGTTACACTATTTACCTCCACCTCTACGGTCTTGGTTATCAAATCTCTGAAAGGGTTCATATCTAGGTTGTGCAAGAAGAGGCTGCGGCTGTTGAAACGAAGGCCGATTGAATGAAATTTGCAGACCCGGTTCGTCTGCGAATGGCGGATATTCGCGTTTCCCAAAATTTGACGGGTAATTTCCCTGGTACCTCGGCATGGCTCCTATTCCGCTGCTGGGTGCGTTAAATTGGCGTTGAAAGCCATAGTCTTGCTGTGGTTCGGGTTGATGGCGTCCATAAAGTGCGGCGGGACTGGGGTTTGGGAGAAGACTGTTTCGAGGTTCTGTACTATTGCCCCAATTTGCCACATGTCGCCGATAATTACTGAATGGGTCCATTTAATTCTTTCTTTTATCTTACAATGGCAAGTGTAATGCCAGTTTCCCTCGCAGTTTCCGACACGGTGTTCTTGCAGTTTAGTTTACGGTCTCGTGGTAAACGGAATTTCCGAAACAAAACGGGTCATTCAACGTTTCGTTCAGCGCAGACCGAATCTGGTTTTAGCGAGCCTGAAGCCCGCTAGGCGCAGAGTGATGCCGTGTTATCTTGAAAATTCATTTTTTATCGTAATTTTTATTTATGAATTTTTGTCCTTGAGTCAATAATTTTTACATATTTGTATTTTTATTTTTTTTTATTTAAAACGCAAAATATTACACTTATAAGTATTTTACAAAGTTGGGCAATCCTATAATCACAATATTTTCACGAAAAAAAATTTCACCCACAATGAAATTCAATTAAATAAAAAAACCTTAGTGTTAAAAAGTGCCGAGTAAAACATTTCTACTTAGAAGCAACTCTTTATCTTCCACAAAATCAGTTATGCCATCTTAATTCTTTATGATACATTACACTAAAGAAAATTTTTTAATAAAAAAATTAAAAAAAGTTTGTCATGTTAATTCACGAGTTCCAAAGCCATTTCAATGTACGGAATATTTTAAACCTGAATTTATCGTCTAAACTCTAAAATCTACTTCTTGTCTCTATTCAAGTGACTAGAGTATACAAAAATTTAAAAATTGCAAATTAAAAAAAAAGTTACAAAAACTACTGTATCAATTTGTCTTTAATAACATCACAGAAATAAACAAACGAAATAAAAAATATAAATGAAACGCGTTAACGCTGAAACAGCAGAACTCCAAAAAAAAGTAACATTAACTGATTTATTATCACGTGCACTTGTGTTAAGATTTCTTCTTAATTTAATTTGCTGTTAAACGTGTCTAGTTTCTTCAGGCATATTTTATCGCGAAATTACTTTAGTTGCTCATGTCCATTTTTCACATTCACGTTACAATCACCAGTTACAGACACGCAGTTTTAAGTTAAGGTCCAAAATGATAAAATCACACCTTACTTATGGTAGATGAAATTTTCTTTTTAAACGATCAATTTATCTTCAATTTTTTTGTTTTGTTTTTGTATTTTTTTTACACATTTCATTTCCAGCACATAAATAACACGACATTGTCTCAATTTTCGTTTAGTAACTAATTGCTTGAGCTACACCGTTTACTGTCTTCGATTTCAAAACACCGTCTTCTGTTACAGTTACCGTTTCTGAACCATTTTCACTGATCCTAAAAAAAAAATTTTCAAATTAATATTTGTTCGAGTTTCACTTGAAATTCTTACTTTTTTGTCACGACTTTTCGACCGTTAATGAATCTTGTTGCTGTTGATGTTTTCCTTACATTAGCGCCGGAAGGACCTCCAAAATTACCAAAACTTGAACTGCTTGAAAACGTCGTAAACCTACAAAATTCAAAATTTAAGTTTTTGAAAAGAGTAATTAATTTAACGCTGTTACGTACCCAGAGTCAACAGGAGCAAAAAAATCTTGAAAACCGAAAAAACCTCCAAAACCTCCTCTGCCGAAAGGCGAACCTCCAAAAAGTGAAGTTTGCAACCGATCTTGTCTGTTTGATATTCCTACAAAAAGGAAAAAAAAATTAAATCAAACAATCTTTAAAATTCTACAAATTCAATATTTACCTCCAAAGAAATCGGCGAAAGGATCGCTTCCAAAGAATTCCCTAAACACCTCTTCCGGATCCCTGAATGCAAATGTAAAGAAGGGGAAATCGCCGCCAAAATCATACCCCTCATCAGACTGCCGACGACGTTGACTATGTCCAAACAAGCCTTCCTTGCCGTATTGGTCATATATCTTTCGTTTCTTTTCTGTTTAAACAAAATTCAAATTTATTAAAAATTAAAAATCAAATAATTATCCAATTACCGTCTGACAGCACTTCATAAGCCTCAGATATTTCTTTAAAATGCTTTTCTGCGTCATCTTTTCTGTCTGGATTTTTATCTGGATGCCATTTTAGTGCTAACTTCCTGTAACTGTTTGTAAAAGAAAAGAAATCATTACGTATCAACTGTTTATTAAAATATCCGTTTTTCTCTAACGCAAATACCAATTTCGCCAAGTTACTTAACAGACTTGGCATTCGGCCATTTAAGATTTGTTTTCTTTATTTATTCATCATCTAAAGAGATGAATAATCTAATCTTGTCACACCAATTTTTTCTCATCATTTCATAGTTTTCAAGGTCATTTAATAATACTTTCATTTAAAATGTAAACTTACGCTTTCTTTATTTCAGCAACGGAAGAGTTTCGAGGAACTTCTAGAATTTGGTAGTAATCGCCCATTTTTTCTGCCGGTTTACAATCGTTGCTACGTTTCGGTTTAAAAATTCAATCCAAGCTGTAACAAAACACAAAAATAACATTAAAATCAATAAATATCAGAACAGTATAAACAAAAGTAACTTGGAAACAGATAGCGAATCAATACCGATGAATAATTCCCGATAAATGGCTACTTAATTATCTTTCACCCGTAAAAATATGTTAATTTAAAACCAAACCAAGTGGAAAATCACGAGAAAATGAGTAAATCGAACAAAAGTCCCCTCCGACTCATCAAACTGACCAATAATTTATCCGTTTTGGTGAATCGTAAAATTCCCCTTTTCGACAAACATTAAAAGACCGAAAGTTATCTAAACAAACCGTTTTTATCTTCAAATATGAAGTCATTCTAAATCTAAATCGTTACCGTTACCCCAGGAGGAAACAAGGGAATAAACTCGGGTAAAAACGAAACAAAAAATTCAAACTTTTAAGTGAATACCTTGAAATTTAGAAAATCCATTGCGAAAAAATTAACACTATTGTTCCGTTACTTTCAATCAAAAATTATGGATAATGAAAACGAAAATTTTTAACCCTTCGCGACTGTACTTCCTTTTACGTCCGTCATTACTATCCCACAATTCCGCGCTGCACAACAACGCAGTGACGTAACTCGCTTAATTTCTCGTCAATTTTTACATCAATTAACATCACTTATCACAAATTAAGAGATTTATTTTCTGATTAGGGCTCAAACTACTACTTTAGACACGTTGGAATGTGTATTACCAAACAATTAATCTCTGACTTGAAAAAAAATACTTCTTTTAATTTCGTGATTCGCAAAAAAAACTTTTTCAGTTATTTTAATGACTTTTATTTATTATCATCGTCAGTGGCACATTTCGGCCAATTAGATCTACATATTTAAGAAATCACTAGATCGGTCATGACCCGGTTTACATTTACGACATTTTCGGTGCCAAAACAGAACGAATTTTGGTGCCAATGATGAGCATCGACCACATAAATTACCTCATTTAAATCGAAATAAAATAAAAATTTCCTTCTAAATTCCAAATAAAGCCCCGCGATGATGTAATCAAATAAATTCAAAACTTATCGGAACATCAGACGAGATTTCCTCGTGATGGGGCTTCAACTTTGTTCCGAGCCAACGACGCTCTTGACAACAAAAAACCAAATTAAACCCTAATTCCCCTCAAATTACACTGTTTTCCTTACAAAATAAAAAATCCCACCCAACTTTTACTCGTCTACTGTGATTAACTTTGCATTTCCATTCTTTTGTTTACAAAATTTCATTCCGACAAACTGGGACATCGAAAATCCCACATTTTGTGAGTCAACATCACTACGTCTCGCGCACATGTTTTTACATTTTAGTCATGCATTACTTTAAATTAATAACCTTCAAAATGAGGCACAAGTGGTCTGGTTATGGTTGAAATTAAAGTTGTTTCATCAGACTGAGTTATAAAAATCACGTTTCACACCTACATGATTTGGGACACGTCATATTGGAACCAGAAAAGGATACTTAGGTGTGTAAGTACAAGGTCAACACCCCTCTGTTTTTGTTTCAACATGTAAGATGTTACTCCTCCATCTTCACAGTCGCGTAAGAAACTTTTTCCCCCGGATAATCGGTTACGGCTATGCCTCATTTTTAATTTTTTTCATTTTTTCAGGTGACTCAGACATATACCCAGCAGGATATAAAGAACGACCAATTCAACCATGACGAGGTCATTATACCTTCTTGTTTGATAACATTGTTTTTATTTCAATTAGTTCGTCGTGTTTTTTAAAGAAATATGATATAAGAATATTTCAGTTGGCTAAAACTTGTTCAATTTGAATATTTCTTTGTTCTTTCAAGCGTTTTCCAGTGGGAGTAACAGAAAATGAGGAAATGTGCTTTTAATTTTTTTGGATAAATGTGGTATTACTTGTAGGGAAATGTGTGTCAACCGGCTGGTTTTGCGCAAACAAGTAGTTTTTTTGTGAAACATAATTTTTCTAGATCTTTCGCGCTATTCAGGAAGTAAACACTGTTCCTTCCTATGTATCAACGGGGTTTACCACTTTTTTCCTGAGTAGATAAGGATCTATTAAAATTTAAACTTACCTGAAATGTAATGTAGTTTGAGTTGGAAAAATTAATTCGCGTTATGAATGTAAATAAACGTTCAATAAATCCTTTTGTCAGTCCAACCTGCAGCCCAGTCCACCACCGTTGCTACAATACAATCTTCTATCAACCCAGAAGACAACAGTGGCTCTGATTGGTTCGTTACTTGGTGCAACAGGAAGTAGTACTTGAGATCCAGAACTTATTCTGACTTTCTTTATGTGATCATTTAAATTTTGTGTTGTTTTTTACTTGAAAATCGTCAATTATTTAAATTTAGTAATATTTTTAGATAAAAGTGATAATTTATATAAATTAAAAGTTGAATGAATCCGTTAACAAAGGAGGGAACCACTGATCGTGTATTACGTCATCTATGGTCATGACCGGTTACAAAACTTGTAAATACCATTGACCAGTGACGATCAATTATTATAAACAAACATGGCAGATGAGAAAGACGCGCACTCCAAAGATGATGTGAGTAAAACGCTATATTCATAGAAAATTAGATAGAATTATTGGATGACGAATGACAAAATGTATAATTTTATCCTTGTTTATTTCTAGGTGTCAAAAGGAATTGAATATCGTCTGGACGCCAACTCAGAGCTTCGTTTCGAGGTTGAAGGAGAACGTGTTCAATTAGAGGTAATTAACGACATCTGTTTTAATCGAAAATATATAATTAAACATTTTCCCTGTTTTACAGCTTAAAAATGGCATGGTGGAAATATTTGGCAGTGAGATTGTCAAGAATAAAAAATACGTATTTTCTTCTGGAGCGAAAGTTGCGGCATTTACGTGGCATGGTTGTACGTTGGAAATTTCGGGGAAAACTGAGGTAGCTTACATCGCAAAAGAAACGCCGATGGTTATGTATGTTAACACACATGCAGCTTTAGAACAAATTCGGCAAAAAGCCGAAAACGATAATCTTCGGGGACCAGTGGTAAGCAACACAAGTTTAATTGTCATTGGAAATGTGATTAATTTAATTTTCTTTAATAGTGTATGATAGTAGGACCTACAGACGTTGGTAAAAGTACGCTATGTCGAATGCTTCTAAATTATGCAGTTCGATTGGGAAGACGTCCGATTTTCGTCGACTTAGACGTCGGTCAGGTAATTAAAATTATATTTACGAAATTATAATTTTCGCAGTGAAAAAATAAATATTTTGATTCTCATTTCAGGGCCAGATCTCAATTCCTGGCTCTATAGGAGCGCTTTTAATCGAACGACCAGCTGACATAGAAGACGGCTTTTCCCAACAGGCGCCTTTAGTTTATCACTATGGCCACAAGGACGTAGCGAAAAACGTTACACTTTACAATATATTAATCTCAAGAATGGCAGAAGTAATTTCGATGAGGCTCGAAAATAATAAAAAAGCAAATGTGAGTGGAATAATTATTAACACCTGTGGATGGGTGAAAGGATCTGGTTATCGAGCAATAAATCACACGGCGCAAGCTTTCGAAGGTATAAAATATAATTATAAATTGGAAATTAATATTTTAAAATGATTTTTGTCTTATAGTTGACGTTGTCATTGTACTAGACCAAGAAAGACTTTACAATGAATTAGTTCGCGATCTACCGCCATTTGTAAGAGTGGTTTTCATACCAAAATCAGGAGGAGTAAGTTATTTTACTTCAATTAATTTTAATTTTGAATTTATATTTAAATAAAATATTTTAACACAGGTTGTTGAAAGATCGCAACAAGTTCGAGCAGACGCAAGAGACAGCAGAGTTCGAGAATACTTTTATGGACTCAAAACGCCTTTATATCCTCATTCTTTCGACGTACGATTTTCTGACATAAAAGTTTTCAAAATAGGAGGTATAATATCATAATTATAAATTATAAGTTAATTAAAATTAATTAAATCCACTTACTTAATTTCAGCACCGTCTCTTCCCGATTCGTGCATGCCACTGGGCATGAAAGCCGAAGATAATCAGACAAAAATCGTACCTATGACTCTAGGTCCTCATTTATTACATCACATACTCGCTCTCAGTTGTGCCCCAACTGTTGAAGACGATCCCATGTCTTCAAATGTTGCTGGGTTTGTTTGTGTGTAAGTATTTGAATTTTTTGTGTAAAAAAATTTAAATTAATTTGAATTTTTTTGTAGCACTGCTATTGACATGGAGAATCAATACATCACAATTTTATCACCTCAATCACGACCATTACCGAAAAACATTTTACTTATAAGTGATATTCAATTCATGGATTCTCATTAAACATATTTTATAATTTCATGTGTATATTTTATTATAGCGCTTCCGTTAATGAAAAGTTGCGAAATAAAAAAACAAATTTATCTAATTCAATGCTTTATTTGTTTACATAAACAAAAACTTAGCATATTTTAATTAAAATCATTAATTTTTATTTTGATTTATTATTATTCATTGTTACCAATCTCGTTTAAGTAGATTAGTAGAAAACAAGTTTTGTGTTTCATGATTGAAAATTTAATGTTTTGAGATTTTATTTTTTTTCTCTGTTTCTTAAGTATTCAATTTCACAAATCGAAATCAGTTTTGTCAATCTGATTACAACCTTGCTTTGCAGGGTACGAAATAATAAATATTTTAAACAACTCTCATTTAGTTTCAAAGGGTCATTAAAAGTTAATGTGTCTAGAAATTGCTTACTCTGCTTAAAATCATCGCAACTCCGCTTAAATCCATCTCATTTAAATCCAGTCAACAAAACCTAACCGTAAGTGGCCCACAGAAAATCAATCTTTACGTTAAGCAGCGTAAACTTCAACAGAAGTTAGTTTTTTTTATTCTTAGTACTACAAAACCAAAAATGTAATACTATTGAGCCAGTATATAATATAATAATATAATATAATATAATCATAATAGATATATGTTTACCAATTAATATATTTTTTATCATATATAATATATCCAATTTTATTTTTTTAAGTCAAATTTATTCAATTTTATCCCCTTCTTTTAAACTCAATATCTGACATGTAATATTTAAACAAGAAAAATTGCAATGGAATGCAATTACCCCATAATTTATCCACTACTTTGAAAATTGTTTCGGTTCTAAATCACGTCTTCTTCAAGCTTGAGGTGATGGCTGTTGTGGAACTGAATTACTTGCTGCTGATTGATTTTCTTCTGCGGCCAAAACTTGCTGGTCTTTGATGTATTTTTCAACCTGAAAATAATAAACTTAAATATTTTTTCTTATAATAATAATTCAATTTATATTTACAATTTTTTTAACATGAGCGAGAGCAGAATCTTTTCCTCCTTTACAATTTTCCGGTTTATATGGAGGAGTGATAGTCACTTGATTCATGACCACAATGTTTTGGCCACTCCAAGTTACCTCCTCTATACTGTAAGTTAAAAATTACGTTAATTTCCAGTTTTATTTTACGAAAATTATTATTTTACGTTTTCGTGATTGTTAAAAAAAGTTGTTGACCCTCTGGGCTCACATCAGCAGACATAGCATTTATTAGCCTCATTTTATCGTCAGTTTGTTGTTTCACTCGATTTGACAACTAAAATAAATTTGTGAAAAATTAATATTTTAAGCCTGCAAACGAAAAATTGAATTTTTATGTTTCATACGTACTTTCTGAACATTTAGAGATTGTAAAACGGGTGGAGGTCCATTTGACGCTTCTTTCTTTACCTCGACGTGACTTACGTTACCCAAATTGACCATGTGAATGTCTTTTAAATTACCTTTCCCGCTCGATGATGGACATTGTATGGTTTAGTTAAGGATACATTAAATGTTACTTTGTTTTAAAGTTATACGATCGCCACTTTGTTCTGATTTGGAAAACAACAAGTTGATAGCAATTTAGGGGATTTTGTTTGTATTGTAGGGGTGGCAATTATAATGAGGCTTTTTTCCTTTTTTTTAATACAGCGAAAGTGACTGTAACACTTATTTTTTCATGTCACCAAAGGATATTCAAAATGAGCATTCTTGTTTGCGGATCAAAAGCTAACACTTCGCCTTCGAATTGCTTATCGAAACATGATTTACAAGTTACAATACTTCCAATGCTGAAATACTCACTTCCTTCTGCCATTTTCAATTTCATCTTCTCGTTTATTTTTGTGAAAATTTTTCTGGAATTTATAAAAAGACAATAAGATCTACTGTGATTAAAATTATTTTAAAATTTAATGATGGCTGTAAAAAATTTTATACTTACTAAAAATGTAAATGTAAATTTCGGCTATTACAAGCTAATTGCAATTGAAATGCGGAGCAGGTCTGTGACAAATGAGTTTTGAACCTTCACTTCCGGCGGCCAGAGACGAAAAGAGAGAAGCTTCTGAAAGCGCAGAAATTTAAACCCGACGATTTATTTACATACGTAAGGTACATTTGCATGTTAAAACACTACATTTGTTTAAAATTTGTTTGTATTTTAATAGTATTGATAATTTTAAAACTGTTTACAGGTGGCCATTTCTTGACTCAATTGTGCTGAGTAAATATTTTTTAATCGTCATTCATAATGGTAACAAACAGCTTTTATTTTGAATTCACTTTTTAAAATTAAATTACTTTATTTGTAGTCGATTTTAGCGTATAATGGCGGCTGTGTGTTGGCCATGAAAGGCAAAAACTGTGTGGCGATCGCTGCCGATCGACGTTTTGGAATCCAAGCACAAACATTAAGCACTGATTTCAACCGTATTTTCGAAATGGGTCCGCATTTGTATTTGGGATTGCCTGGACTCGCTACTGACACGCAGACAGTGTAATTTAAAATGAACTTTAAAAAAAATAATTGGGTTTTAATTCCTTTTTGTTTGGCAGTGCGCAAAGATTGAAATTCAGATTGAATTTATACGAATTGCGAGAAAACAGACAAATTAAACCGAAAACATTTAGCGCTATGATTTCAAACTTACTTTACGAAAGAAGGTATACGTTTATTTATGTTAAAATTGTGCACAGAACTTAATTCTTTACTTAACAGATTTGGTCCGTATTTCGTTGAACCCGTGATCGCTGGTTTAGATCCAAAAACATTCGAACCATATATTTGTTGCAGCGATTTAATCGGGTGCCCAAACGAGCCTAATGATTTCGTTCTTGCCGGCACGTGCTCGGAGCAATTGTATGGAATGTGTGAAGCGTTGTGGGAACCAGATTTGGTAAATTCAGTAATTTCTTTTAGTGGCATTTACATTTTAAAACGTTTTACTTACTTTTAGGATCCGGATCAACTGTTTGAGACAGTTTCCCAGGCCCTTGTGAATGCCTGCGATCGAGATGCTATTTCAGGATGGGGTGGAATTGTTTACATAATGTAAATCCTTTTAAATTTCAAATAATTACAAAAAATTTAATTTTTTTCCCTTTTGTTTTTTCCAGTGAGGCGCATAAAGTAACGATTAAGACTCTTAAAACTCGTATGGATTAATTAATTAAAATGAATAAATAAGAAGTTATTTCTTTTTCTTTATTACTATTTTTTTATTTTTTAAAATAACTTTTCAAAGCTCTCAGATTGGATGACTGAAATAAAGCAACTTTTTACACAGAAATTCGTAACAATTTGACACACAAATTTGTACAACTCGATAATAAAATTTATGTCAAGTTTAAAATTGAAAAACTACATATTTATATCAACTGTAGTTAATTAAAAGTTGAAAACTACAAATTCCCTACGTTCTATTTACATAACTTAATCGTCCATTAACCAAAAAAATTAAAACAATGAGTAATGATATGCAACAATTTTTTAGATACGGTATAAAAACCAGTATTAATAAAACATTTAAAAACTTGAATACAATTTCAATTAATTCATTTTTTCAACAAAAAAAAAATTAACATTAAAAATTTGAAAAAGCTGCATTTCATTACAGGTACAAGTGCCAATAAACATTGTAAAACACCAATTTCATCGTAATCTCTCAAAAAATCATCTCATCTTGACAACAAGTGTGTAAAATAAACTCTGCGCTAATTAAACTTGAGATTCCAACGCAATCGCTTGCGAAAGCTGTAAACTCGTCAACCGAATATCGGGAAAACTTATTCTGCGCTGCTGGCCCTTCAAACTCTCGACAAACTCTTCTGGTCGAGTCGATTCGCTGAATAGTCTTTGAGAACTAAGATCAGGAGAACTAGTCCGTAATCTCTCACTCTGAAGCCACGATTTGATATTTCGTTCTCTACTTAGCTCCGATTCAGGTCTTAGCCTTTCCCACGCACTTTTCTGCGCCGATCTCCTTGCATTTGCGTTCAACATGGACCTAAAATTTTCAAAATCCTTTGTACCACCAACAGTATGACGTCTTTTCACACTCCTATTTACCCCATTCTTGCATCTAGCGCTCGATAACGATGAGGACGTGTCGATCGACAGCGGTGGTTTTTCACTGTGATTTTCGCATTCCTCGTTATGCCTTTGGTTGCATTTTTTTTTGTTCTGTTGATTGTCTGGCAATTTTTCCTGCGTTTTTGACGTGGCAGTGTTTTTAGAAGACGCCGTTGTGGTTTTCAAATTTTTCTTTTGAGTATTTACATCTCCTTTTTCATCTTTGGTGGCTTGTTTTAAGTACGGACACGCTTTGCAGCAATTCCTATGCGCGTGAGGAACTTTGTTTTCCGTTAACGCGGTGGTGTGTTTTACTGTGACCAAAGTTGCTTTTTGCAACTTCGGACTTTCTTCGCTTTTGTCCCTCGTTCGGTGCAAACTCGGGTCTCTGAACCTCCGTTTCCTCTCTGACTGTGGCGTCGAATTTTCCTCGCCTTTCTCGTCGCCTTTTATACTCTCCGACTTTTTATTTTCCTTTGTTTCTTTCCTGTGTGGCTCGAACAAAACCCGTAAACGTTGATTCAAAGTATTCGTAATACTGTTTAACAAGTCTCCACCTTCAATTAAATTTATAAAAAAAATTAATTCTCAAATTCTAAATCACTAAATAATTATTACTCACTTCCTTCAACTCCACTCTTATGATCCTTGTCGTAGTACTCCCTAAGAGAATCCAAGGAACCACACCGAATGCTGGACAGCCGTCTTTTCTTCATTTTCCCCTCGTTCTTATTTTCTTCCGTCGGATGATCTTTCGGCAGTTTATCTTTCACACTCTCTACCGAACATCCCCGTCTAAGATGCCCGTCCCCAATTTTTTCCTTCGTACTGATCTTTGGTGCAGTTAATTCGAGTTTTAGTTGAGATTTGTGGAATGCTGTCCCGCTTTTGTCCACTTTAACATCGGATGAGGTGGTGCTCAACGGAGAACTCGTGTTCGAGTTGTAATCCGACGTGATCAACGGCGAAGCGTGAATTCCCGCGTGCACGCTCGGTTCGCTCATCCTGTGACGCACGATCGGGGACGCATTGCTCGAGTAATCGGAGCTACTCGACTGACTGTTGATGGAGGGTCTCGAATCGCGCAACGAGGACGAATAATTCCCTAGCAACGAATTCACGTCCAAGTGCTGTTTCCTGGCTTTCGATGGGTCGACGTTCGCATGATTTGCCAACTCGTCCAATAAAATTTCCTGATCTAGATCTTGCTTGGCTCGCTGCCATTCTAATTCTATTCGCCGGCGTTCGAGTTTCCGCCGTTCACTGTCCTGACTCTGCCGATTCAAATTGCGCTGAAGGAGCGCTCGAGTCTCCATTTCGAAGCGGCGGATCCTTTCCTGAGTATTGGCACTGAGTCCTGCATATGTCCTAAACACAACTTCGTCGCCCAGTTTATCCGACGACACCGTGTCGGTCGGGAAATAATACAATTCGCCCGATTC
The DNA here is from genome assembly GCA_034700445.1 of Stenotaenia linearis. Classification (NCBI taxonomy): domain Eukaryota; kingdom Metazoa; phylum Arthropoda; class Chilopoda; order Geophilomorpha; family Geophilidae; genus Stenotaenia; species Stenotaenia linearis. The sequence goes on from JAQIXT010000167.1 coordinate 25,313, forward strand.
GTGAGTCGAGCCGTCAGTCAACGGGTCGGCATTCTGCATCTAACAATAAAAAAAGTAATATAAATTATAATAAATGTGGTAAATCGCAATTTTCTTTTCTATGTACTTGTAAACTAGTGAGAGAATCGGCAGAAATAGTTCGTTTCGCCGGATTTAATTCCCGACTACTCTGCGACTTCGTTTCCGCACTCCCCGGTCGTCCGGCCACCGAATCGATCGAATCTTGGTGTTTCTGGACCCGTTGTCGTCTCAATTCGACTTCTCTATCGATATCCCTTTCCTCAAACCCGGCGTCTTCCCCAAACGTCGACGAACTGCTCACACTCTGCTTCTTTACCCTCTGACGCACTTTGCGATTTGCTGCATTCACAATTGAAGTAATAATATCGCGGACGTTAATCTCACGAGGTTTAATCACGTCTGTTTAAATTCAAAATAAATGACATAAATTTCAAATGAATAAAAAATTCGAAATTACATACCTTCCATTTTGGTGATGTTGTTCAGTAATAAATTTTGATTACTTATTGTTTGACTGTTTTGTTGATCGATCGTAAAAATGCATTCAGGCACATTCTGGTTTATAATATCATCCGTGTCATCGTCATTGAAGAACCAATCAACCTTTAAGCAAATTAAAGATATAGTTCATTTATTTTTATATTAAAAATTAAAATTCCTTTACTTTGTTGATTAAAAGTTCCACAATGCAGCACTGATGAGACATATCGTTCACCATCGTCACCATATTGTCATCCGCTGCTCTAACTAGCGTTGGGCCAAAAACAATGGCAAGATTGCGAGCTTCCATCTAGAATTTAAAATATTTCTTTTAAATTTTGCTGTTTTTTTTTTTTTTTTAAATTTATAATTACCTTATTAATATTGCTGTGAAGTACAATTTTCTGTAAATGTCTTATGAGATATTTTAAAGTTTCATAATGATGATCTGGTAATTCGTGCAACTGTAACGAAAAAGCGGTGTTAATCACCTATATTGATATAATCAAATTAGATTTACCAATTTTTTCAAAGAACACATTTTTTTAGTCGTGTTTTCAATTTTATTCGCTTCGATGAACAACGGGTACAAGTCAGACGTGATCAACGGTTCGGGTAACTTCCTAAAAAACGCTTTTAACACACTCGAAATAACATTCACGTCATTCCATCGCGGATCTTGCAAGTTAAGCGTGTCGAATCCCTTGTTTATCGCGTCAAGAAGTGTCGCCACAGCCGCTGTGTTACCAGGTACTCGGTAAATGCCAACCATTTCCAAACCGCGAGCTTCGACTATACTAGTACATAACTCGACTATTAATGGCACAAACTAAAAAAAAAAAAAAAAAAAAAATTTTAAGTTAAATCAAAAGTAAACTTCGACTGTCAAAAATTAAAAACTCACTTCATTTACAGAGGAAGAAGGGCATTCCTCTAAAGACACGTTAACCGTTACACCTTCCGCAGGGGAAGTTGTCGTTGACGTGCTATGAATTTTCTTAATAGTCTTAGCAACTTTGCCTCGCCAGGTTTTAGCCTTGGGTGGCATTTCATCTAAATTAAGAAAAGGAAAAAAATTATTGATGGTTTGCAACATATAGAAATAAAAATATTTTAAAAATTTAAGAAAATAAACACAAATTAGCTGAATTTTCAAATTCCATGAGTTCAAATCAAATTAAATTTTGACATTTGACCCAAATTTCATTTTTTTTTATATAAAAAAAAAATTCTCTAAAAATTTCCACAAATTTAGCCCAAATTTGATAAAAATTCTCAAAATTTTAAAATCGTTCAAAAATTCCAGCAAACTCATGAATAAATGTAATAAACCTACCTCCTTGGGCCGTCCGCTTTATTTTAACTAAAGGCGAATGCCCAGTCGGAGACCTATTTCTAAACGATGTTAATTTCTTAATCCCTTTTTGCATGGGTTGTGGTGATAAACGACTCATATGATCACCTTTCCTAGGGCTAACTTCTAAATTATTCGCCTAAAAAAAAAAAAAAAAAAAAAAATCAATAAAACCCTCAAAAACACCATCAAAAACAATTTTCACTTGATAATGCTCCTGTATCAATTTAATCCAATGCAACATATCGTCATTATCTTCAGCTTGCAGCAAATATTCCGAACCAGACGCTGTAATTATACGAAACACGTTCTTCTTCTTAGTATAATCGTACGCTATGTCAGCTGACGTTGGCCTTATAACCACAGGTTGCTCTTCCAGACAAAGAGGGAGCTAAATAATTTTTTTTAAAAATTAAGGGTCGAAACATGTCAAACTCGATTTATTTTTTAACCTGGTAGGAATCCTTCTTATCTTTAAAGAGATAAACTGTGCTGCCTCGCAGACAAGCCCATAGCTGCTTCCATGATCTATCTGTGGCGCGCTACAATAAAAATTTAAAAATCAAAAAAAAAATATTTTTTTTTAAAATTTAAGGACAAAACGTCAAGAAAAATGAATAAACTTTGATAAGATCAAAGCATGTGGGGACGCGTCTGGGATTTAATTTGGCAACAATTTTTTTCAAATTACCTTGCCGTCTAAAAAAGCTGTTTTGCAGTGCAGCCAACCTTCTTTTACAACATCATAAACAGGACTCGGGACTTCTTTCACCATGTGCTCAGAAGCTTCAACTATTTGAGGCGTCTGCAAATTAAATGTAAAAATAAATTTTCTCTGTAAAACTCTTTTATGTCTCATTTTTTTTATTTACCCTTTCGCCGAAAAAAGCTTTTAATTTTTGTATGCTGTGGCTGCGCTGAGAAATAGGCCTAAAATCAAAAAAAACAAAAAAATCATTAAAATGTAAAATTGTACAATTTATATCCTATTTTTTCTCTTTTAATTTTTATTTCGCACGCTTTATTTACAACAAGGAGCCAAATGTTTATACAACACAACGAGGCCAATCTCTCAAAAAATTTGTAACGGAAAATGTAAATAAACTTCACGTGTCAAAATTAACATAATTCATTATCATCAAAGGTTTTTCTATTTTTATTTTTGTTGTTTTGGGGAGAAAAAATTGTAATGGCCTAGAGAAAGCACTAAAAAAGACATTTAAGATTTTTTTTTGTTTATAGATTTAAATGGTCTTTTTCGATTGATAAGAACCTCAAATAGTGGAACCTTGAGGCCTAATTAAATTACCTCAGCCTACTTCCCCTGACCTAATCCATCAAAGACGTGTAGGGGAAGGAACGACACTTTTCATCGATTAATAATTGCTCTAATCGATACTTCGTGTATTTAGTTCGATAAGAAGTTAATGGACTCTTGATTGAAAATTTTATAAGGAAAAATTAATTAATTGATTGATTTTATCGTATTTATTTCGTAATATAAATTTCCATTGAAGTTAATTTATTTTGAAAAATAATTTTTTTAAATAGTTTTGATGAGTTTTGATTGACAGGGTTAATTAGAAAATAAGTGGGAAATTTATATAAGAAAAATTAGGTAATTGATTTTATCGTATTTATTTCGCGTTGATATTTAAATTTCCATTGAAGTTAACGAGATTAGTGAAAATTGAGATTTTGGAAAAATAAAATTTTTTGGTATGAGGTATTTTTTTAAAAAAAAATTGATAAATATTTATCAAAGTAAATATTTAACTGAAATTCTATAAAATTCCAAAATTTAGCTAAAATTTTTCAATTTGTTTTAAAGACTTTTGAACCAAATTTATCCATAATATTAATTTTTTATAATAAATTTACGTAAATCGATTTACAAATCAGCAAACATGACCGGAAATTGCAAATTTTGACATTTCGAAATTTCCCCCAAACAACTGAACTGTTCAAATGTAACTTGAATTGCGTGCAATTTCATTGGAAATTCTAACAAAACAAAGAAAAGAATTCCAAATTCCAATCTTCAGCACGAAATATTCAGAATTTCAAATAAAAATTCCATATTATTTAAAAATCTAGAAAAAAAAAAAAAAAAAAAAAAAAAAAACTTTACACAATTCAAATTCACCACAAATTAAAATTCCCTACAAAAATTTCCAAAAATTAAACTCAAATCTTTAAATTTTCTTCTACTTCCCAAAACCACAAAACCACAATCAATTCCCCGCTCCACTAATCTCCCTCAAATTTCTATTTCCCTCAACTCCGACCGCAAAACCATTACCAAAACAAACAAACAAACGAACGAAACCAAACATCCTTACCTTAATCACACCACAACCGAACCAAACAATCTCATCCAACAAATTAAAATAAACCAAAACGAAAAACTAGGTTAACTCATCTCATTCACCCTGACTGCACCTTGATACTGCAAACTCGTATCTCAGCAGTATTCCACCCTGAATAATTCTCAGTTCTCGATTGCCTGACACTGACCTCAACACAACAAAACCAGACTCGCAGACGACTCTCCCAACAACACTCAAATGGAATAAAAATCTCGAATGCCTTCTCGTTCTAAACAAGGAAACGCGTTTTTCAAGCTTCACCTTTTTTCCCCTCAACTTTCCTTATATACATATTCAAAACCTAAAAATAAACCTAAAGCTGAACATGGCCCTTTGTACTTTTCCCAAAATATCACGAGTCAAGGATAACAAAAGTTTCGCTCATTTTTCACTCAAAAAAATCAAAAAAAATCAAAATCCATGACCTGATTACTCCATTTATTTATTTTCTTTATTATTTACAACAAAAATGTCTTGTACTCCTCTTTGCGCCACGTGGAGCAATTTATTTAGCTTTAAAAAAGGGAAAAAAAAGGAAAAAAAGAAGAAAATCAAACAACTGGGGCCGTTAAAAGCCTCCACACGTCGTCAGAAGCCATTTTAATTTACGAGCTCCTCGTTGTCAACTAATATTTCACTTTGACTTCATGACAACACGGGGATTGGGTAGGGGGTAAAGAACAAACGGAACATAAACTGGAGGGTTGAAACCGTCATTAATAGTCCCATAAAATAGGATAGTGAACTCTGAGGAGGAGTTGCGAGTAGGTGGATGAAATCAACAGATCTCGAGTGCTTACAACAAACAAACTCGAAAACGTAACTTAAAAATGCAGAAAAATAAAAAAGGCGAAGAAATCTAATCTAAAGAGCATTGCCACTTAATTCGGGGCAATACTTAAGTGTCTAATCTCGAAATTAATTAATTTTAAGCCTAAAGAGACGTTGGATTTATGTTTTATACAAAAGTTATCTTTAATTTCTCATTTTTCTTTACGAGGGGGATGGGAAAAGAAGAATATTTCCTTGTGGAGTAAATTTCAGCCGGTTCAGCCCTGTTTTCCGTTTTGTTTATTGTTTTCCTTAAAAGAGGAGGAGCTGAACCCAAAAGTTATAATCCAATACTGGGCCAAGTGAGGTAAGGGAGGAGCGATTTTTAAGTCTAAACCCTCGCCCTGTTCCAAAAAATACAAAAACTTCCTCAATTGTTGCACAAGCGATGCTACGATAAGCAAAGTTCAGTTAAATCGAGTAACATCTTTAATGTCATTGTTAGAAATGGGAAAAAAATTAACTTCTATCCTCATTTTTAAGAAAAACTAGTTCAGAGAAATTGAAGAGCGATATTCAACCTACAAATAAAATTTCGTCATTTTAGCTACGATGTTCTATAAATAATTAATATTTTATTAGGTAATTCAATCGGTTTGATTACTTAATCACTTAGGAGACTAAATTCGATTACAAAAGGTGACTTTAACGAAAATGTTAAGTCGTGCCACATTTTGGGTCCATATATGATCATATATATTACATTGTGTATTGTCAAACTTATATGGACCATATCTAACAATATTCTGTCCAAATTTCGGATTTATTCCATATATTCCCAACTAATAAAAATCTACAAAAATTTGGCTGATATGCAGTTTTTTTCAAGTTTTTCTACAGATTTTCTTCAAAATCTATAGAAAATCTGTAGAATATTTATTTTCTCGAAATAAAACTGTAGAAAATCTACAGATTTTGCAATAAAACTGTAGAAAATCTGTAAAAAATCTACAAATTCGGCCAAAAAAACTTCAAAAACTTCACAAAAAAAATGTCAAAATAACTACAGATAATCTTTGGACTTTTTTAAGCAGAGTTATATCAAATTTGAGCAAAATGTGACTCTTACAAAACATTTTTTCCCTTCATTAAACAGACGTACAAAACAATCAAAATTTAAGCCTAAATTCACGTATGTCAACATCAATTAAAAATTAACTCAAACATTAAAAAAACATTTAAAAAACATTAACGAAGAGCATAAGGAAACTGCGTGTTTACAAGTTAGTCAAAAGATCCCCAAACGAATCATCTACTCGTAAACCACACTTCCGTAACTAATAAACCACAAACTACTTACCTAAGTGATATCATTCAATGTATCCTTTTCAATGAGCTCATAGACTTTTGTCCTTTAGGTCATATCACAAACAGCCTGTAGGTTCGGTAATGATTCTGCACTTTTATGAGTGCAACAGACGATTTATAAATTGTAACCTCGAAAAATTACATTCACTTAACCTTGAATCAATTTACCATAAAAAAACAATAAATAAAAATAAATTTTTTAACTCGCAAAAACCAAACTCTCCAATCAAATAACAACAAAATTCATCATAAAATTACTTCATGCTTCCACGATAAAAGGTCATCTCTGAATCGACACCTCAACCTCCCACACCACAACACCTCCACTCCAACTAATTACCAAAGCAAGGCACAGCCTTAACCCTTTGTTTGTCGAATAGGTTCATGCCCTCCACTTGGGGACGAGTTCGATTCAACAAGACTACAATAACTGATTAAAAAAAATTTTAAAAATTAAAGTTCGTGGGTCCAGCTTTTGTCGTTCACCTACACGTTCCCACCCACCAGATGTCAAGTCATAATTTTAATAGCGCAGAGTGCTAAGGTCGTAAACACTAGAAAACCACATGTTTGGTTATGGCTAATATAGTTAATTTAAAAAAATCATTAAAAATTGATTTACAAAAACTTACGTAATTAAATTTATTGTAAAAATTTAATTTACATTACATTTAAGTTTACGAACGCTTGTAAAACCACAATTTACAAAATTTACAAAAGCTATTTAAAGTGTGTTTTAATACGGTAAATGTAACGCATAGTTTTTTTTTTTACAACAAATTTAATTGTTTTACAATTTGTAAATCTGTTTTTTTTTCCACTGTGTTATTTAGGCCTTAATTTATCCCAATAACCTCATGGTGTGTTATAAACCGAGTAATATTTTTTAATTAATATTTTTAAGGTAAAAAATTAAAATATTTTTATTAACAGGATATTTTACTTAGTAAGAAAAAAGTTGAAAATGTCATTACCATTAGTAAAGCAGATTAACACTTGCCCTTTGCCTAATTTGGCATTCATCTTGAATGCATCATAAATCCACATGCATTACATAACAACAAGAAAGGAATCATTTCCGAGGTCAGCTGTATCTTTCTATGCCATCGTCATCAAACAAGTGTAATTGTTTTTCAAACGTGTATCTCCAGGAAACTAACTTGTCAACCTAATTCGAAGTTTCTCAATAAAACCGTTTCAAAATCACGTGAAAACTGATAAAATTTAATGAGTTTTTCATAATTTGTTGACTGAACTCGGTCAGTATGGAATTTTACAGTTAGAATTTTACTAATTTATAGATTTCTAACAATTTCACAGTTAAAGAAAAAAAATCAATTTGACAAATTAAAAAAAAAAAAAGTGACTTTTTTGCAGTTTATTTAACTGATTTTAAACCAAAACTAATAAAAATTTGATTAAAAACCGCGTTCAAAATTCATATAATTAAAAATTTCACTAAAGTTGATAATAAAATAACTAAAATTCATTAAATCTCTAACACCTACCACTAACCACATAACAATTTAATCTACCTATGAGCAATACTGATAAAAACTGACTAAACAACAAAAAATCAAAGTAAAACCGATTTTTTCAAATTCACTAAAAATCATCACTCAACTCCCAAAAAATAACTCAAAACATTACAAAATCATCCACCAGACTCCTTAAACTATCTGTACATTCCTTTAAAATTAACTTACGATACCGTTAACCCCCAAACCATACAAAATGTACTTTAGGTGTTGATGTACTTACGGATGTCAAAGCGACAAAGCTGAGCGAGTAAATGAGTCAGCCAACACGCGCGTCTTATCCTTCATGAGCAAACACCCACACAATTCATTGGCCAACCTTTTTATCATCATTAACAAGGGTGTGGATGCTCGTATCAAGCCTCGATCTCTCTCGGGATCAAACGAGTTGCAGATAAAAATAAAACGAAAATTAGAAAATCCCTAATTTTCATTTTATTTTCAAAAATCGAAAAAATCCCGCGATTCTTTCCAACTCATTCGAAAATTTCATTTTTTCACGTTTTTGCACATTCATTTATCTGAATTAACAAATTACGACAAATTACACGGTTTGGGTTTCGCAATGGATTTGTTTTCGTTTAATGTTTCACGCTAGGTTTTTTATTTTTATTAATAAACCCAATGTCATGCCACCCACTGGGTTTGGTAAATTAATTCAAGGTACAAGTTAAAATTAAATTCTATATTATTTCCGAACGAGGACACTCGAGTTGATGTAAATCTAATAGTTGGTTAAGTCAACAAGCGAGATACGATTGGAAAATCGATTACACAACGTATTTAGATCTAACGTACAATTTTTGGGTCGGTAATTTCCCAATAATAAAATTCAAACTTTTCTACTTAAATAATTCAGTTTTTTAAATTAAATTTAAAAAAAAAAATTTTTACAAACCTCGTTTCCAAATTAGGCCACTTATTGTGAAAAAATACAATTTTCTTCCAAAAAATTAATTAAATGCAAATTTCGTAATTAATTAAATCCAATTAAAAATATAAAATTTTTTCCAAAAAAAAAAAAAAAAATTGAAAACAAGGAGAAAATTTTTTCCTTAAAAAAACCCAAACTGGTACAGAAGTAGAAGCATCAAGCACAAAATGAGTTCATTCACAGCTTATTTCCCAGAGTTATATCTACAGGCTGCATGCAACACTAAATCCAACATACACTAACAGGATGTTAACTCGATAAATGCTCCCCTTTCATCGCAATTGATAAAATCCAGTCATCAATAACCAATACCGTGCAAACCGACGAAATTATTCAACAATTTAATTCCGAGAATTTGAAAAACAAAAGTTCAACGACAGTATTACTCAATCCATCTATTTTAAACAATTATCATAATTTTTTTGAAAAATAATTTATTTTTATGCTGGAGGTCACATTCGTTTGAATAATGGGTTTTGTCAACTCGAAATGAAGCACTCAAACTAATGAGTTTTTCTGACAAATTTAACAAAGTTATTGCACCTGTCATGACATTAAAGTTTATGAATAAATTATTGGATCTGATGTAAATCGGATATTTGGGAATTTATTGGACGTTTTAATGTTGTAGACGTTTTAATTTGTCTAGAAAGTCGAGGTTTAAATACCAAGTCGAGCAATTTTCTATTGTAAATGGGTTTATAGCGTTGTATTTAGGTTGCTCTGTCACGAACGCATTGAAAAGTTGAGCATTAAGAGTTGATTCAATTTTATTACCGGAAGACGATTAAAACGAGAGAAAAAAATTTAAAAAAATTAAATCCCTAGGTAAACTGAATGGTTTAATTCCTTTTAAAGGACAAGATGGAGAAGGAAAAACATTTGAACTGGTGGTAATGTAATTGCTTCATTAAATTTAAATTAAAAAAAATAATAAAAATAAATAAATAAATAAATAAAAAATTACTTGATTAAATGGACCTTTTTTTTTTTTTTTAGTTTTAAACTCGATTTAAAGAAATTTTAGGGTTGAATGCCTATCAGTTATTGAATTTCATCAATTTTCCTCATACCAAACCAACATTTCTACATTCCTGGAGTAAAAACCATTTTTCCAATCACCAAAACTCAATTATTTACTCAACTAAACCTATTTTTAACCTCAAAACCGAATGTTAACCAAATCCCATACCAAAACATAAACAAACAAAACTCTCACTTACGTTTTTATATTGCTTTTGTCACTTTCTTCATCAGCCTCCGACGTACTTCGATCCTCACCCGCTGCTTTCATATACGCCAACCGTCGTGCATTTTGCGCCTCATCCTCTGTGTAATACACATACGAAACAGAACAGTATAAGGTTGGGAAAATCAGTGCCATGTCATCGAGCAAACAGAAAAAAAATGCAAAAGCTAAGAATCACGAATGGCCGATTTTTCGTCGCACTTCACTGAATCCAACTCCAATCGATTAGAACGCGTATTAGCTTTTTGTTCACCAATCCACATCAAAACAGTGAAGAACGGATACAGTTTCCTGCCTCATGTGATCAGGAAATGCCGGAGTAAACCCATTTTGCACACATCCAACACAAACTATCATAATTACAAACTCAAAAAAATTTGGTCCAAAAAAAATTTTTTTTTTGTTTAAATTTTTCATTTGGTTTGCTGTTAAACGTCGAAATTCACGTTTGAAATGAATGAATAGAAACACAAACCAATTATTTTTCTCATTACAGGACAATGACACAACAGAACAAAGCTTCTCTCCCACAAATCTAATATTTATGCTAAAGTGCATTTAAGTTTCTTGACCAGGTCACGTCAGGTGAAAAACACTAAAATATTAGGTTTCAACATCCGTGGCGCGTGTCAGGGTTCAGGAAAAATTTTTTCTTTCACGATAAAAGGGGATTAGGGGAGATGAAAAAACACGAAATGAAAAGTCGTTTCGAAGTAACAGTAGTTTAAATTGCGTAAGATGTCACACCCGAAAACACTTAAAACAAATGCAACGATTACTGTAATTTGCAACCATCTCATTTCGGTAGGGCCTTGACCCATAAGACCTTTATTTGTTTCACTTTTTTACGTAATTTACCAAAAACATTTAATTTTTTTTTTTTTTAAATTTTTGAAATCTAAAAATCTCTAAATAAACAATTAAGCCTAATTTTCATTGAATAGCAATATGAATTTTTTTTTTAAATTTTTTTTTTTTGGTCACAAAAGTGACTCATTATTGAAAAAAAATCTATTGTTGTCTATTCTTCCTAGACATGCAATTAGGCTTATTTTTCCATTTTAAGTACAAAATTAATCCAACACTATCATTTTTAAAGGAAATAAAAATTTTCCATTTTATAATTTATAGTTTTCATTTAAAGAAAAATAAAAATAGATGGATATCAGCCTACAATTACATACAGATATAAAATTATCCATTGAATCGCCAATGGGAACACTTATTCAATTCAATTTTCGAGAAAATTAAATACAAACCAATAGAGAAAAAAAATCTAATTTTCCTTTGACTTCTAGGTAAACAACTCATTTATTCATTACATAATGATCTACATTATCGGATTTCCTTGCAATTTACTTCACAAAAAAAATAATTTACTTACATTACACCCATTTATTCTGCCAACACATGAAAAAATATGTCGAAATTAATTAAAACTTCAATTCGATCATTTTTTTGATTAAATAAAACATAAAATTGAAACCAAAAACCGCAAAACGATTTTACTTAACCTACTAATCCACAAAATGTTCAAACCCATTAAAATATAGGCCGTCAAATCAGTTATTTACACACCTGAGGAAATTATGCTAAAATTACCGCTAAAAGGGGGGAAAAAACGGAGTAAAAAGATGCCGTCACTAATAACTCGAGGTAGTGAGTAATAAATGCAAATTAACGAAGCAGGAACAAATGGGGCGCTTAAGGCACGGCAAAGTGACTCAAGGAACGAGTCAGAAGAAGAAGCGACCTTGAGTGACGAAAATTCAATTCATAAACAACAAGTTGAATCAACAAGAGTATATTATGGCCATCACTGCTTTAAAAGCATCGATAAATTAAGGCTTGGCGTGACCTAATCTAAATTGGCCTTATTGGTTTTGGCTAAAGGGTTTTGGTCAACAAGAAGAGAGGAAAAAGGGGGAAAGTGTAGTCAAGGTTATGAAAACAAAGTCAGAAATTTGAGATTAGGTTTATTGAATATCGATATTCAATCTGATTATTTTTAATGGGAGGTATGAAACGATGTTAACGTGGAAATTGAGAAAACAAGACGATAAATTTTTGTTGTTATCGTGTAAACAATTTTTTTGGGAGTTTTGTTTTGGTAAATAGTAAATAGAGACATTCATTACGTGTTTATGGAATGAGAAAAAATTGTTTTTATAGGAACTGTGCCAATAAAATGCAAATAAGTGCGTTCAATGTGTCAAAGACTTGACCAATTAAGCTAAAAGTCATAAAAATATCACAGATCAGACTAAAAACTTAGTATAATAACTTTTAAACTTCCTTTTTGTGGTTATAATTTAATGTAGCCTAAATTTGTTCTTCGCAAACTCTCTAACGTCCGACATTAGAGAGTTTGCGAAGAACAAATTAACTTATGACTTATAACTCCGTAAGTTAGATTTATAAGTAACATGAAAGTTATAAGACATAAGTTTTGTTTTCCGCAAACTCAAATTATAAATCTGACTTATAATTAACACGGAATTTATAAGTTATAAGACGTAAGTTTTGTTTTCCTCAACCTCTCTTTTGAGAACAAAATGTATACTTTGTAATTCATTTTATACTGTAATTATAAATCAAAAATATAATTTACATGCAATTTTTAACTTGTACATCATCAAACAACATTTCCAAAAACTTGCTACTAATAATTTCTATGGAAGTTATGTCATATGACAAAAGTCAAGAAAAAGTGGTTGGGAGTTAGTTGACTTATCCATCTGTCATTTGAATGATATCATTTCCGGTTGCTACAACTTAAAACCTTTAAGTTTCATAAATTATAAATAAATTACACAAAAACAATTCAAAAGTCTTCTGACATCGCTACCAGTTTTATCTTTAGATGTTTTACGGTTTAAACACCGAAAAAGAATGATACAATTGCCATATTTGGAAATTTCAAACAAAAACAATAAATGTTTATTTTCTTCTTTTTAATGACCAATTCTTAAAAAAATGCATTAAATCAAAATATTTTTAGGCACATGACGTCAATTGCATCGAATTCTTAAAGCTAAAATTATTTATTTTACCATGTAATGTAAAATATGAATAAAATTATTTCCACTTAATCCTTCTGATCATCTCCAGATACACCAACTTCAAGTTTATTATTTCTATGATGCAATTCCAAATAGTCATCTCATTCAACCACACTATTAAATTTCACATCATAAACCAACAAAATTGCAAAAAAAACTAATCTCGACCTTGTAAATCCTGATTTACATCCAAAACTTTGATCTACAAATTAAAAAAAAAAAATCTCAAATTCCATTCGGCCTCACATTCCATTCATAACTATTCCCAATCAATCCTAAACAAAAAAAACAAAAAAACTCAAAAAAAAACTTCCACACCCAACACCCGCCAAACCACTCCATAAAACACCCAAAATTACAAAATCTAACAAGTAATTAGCCAAATTAAAACCTATTAACCTAATTTCCTTAATCCTAGCTGCAAGAAAAATAGATTTACAAAAATTTATAATAATTAAATTTATTAAATTACACTTACGATTTTAACCGAATACTTTCCGGTAAATTTCGTAAACTATTCTTTACGTTAGAGTTTTTGCGGAAAACAAAATTAATGTCTTATAACTTGTAAATTCCATGTTAAATGTAAGTTAGATTTATAATCAACATGGAATTAATAAATTATAAGACATAAGTTTTGTTCTCCGCAAACTCTTTCAAAACAAAATCAAATAAAACTACCATTTCTCGCTCGCCTTTCCGCACGGACGCAGTTACTAGTCATTATTAATTTTTATAAATCTGATTTTTCTCGACGTGCCAAACTCACCTTTCAATAGCGCAAGGTTGCCCAACGCTGCGTCGCCATACATTTGCAAAAACTATAATAAGATGGTTGTTACCAGTCTTTATGTCTGGGCCCGAGCTTGGTCTGTGTTTTTCACACTCGCAAATAATTCCAAAAATAGACGCATTTCAATAGAAACATCGCAACGAATCAAGCTCTCTCCGGCTTTAAGATGAGTTATAAACACAGAAAGAAGAGAGAGAGGCACACATGTTTGCTCAGCTAAAAGAAGTGGCCTTCAACCGCATCCCGGAGGACATTTTTACCAAGAAGGAAATGCCATTTTAATACAACCGCACTTGGCAATCCGCATTTACTTATCTGGCATCGGATGATATAAGAGGTCAGGAAGTATGAAGAAAAAATTGAGACCACACTCGCTACGCAACCATTATACGCTGACATCATCGCGACCAGATCACATGGCACGTTTTTAATTGTAAAAACAAATCAAACTTCCTCTTCGTGGTTAAAGAGTTGAAAATTTTGAGGAAGTGGTCCTGAGTTTTTCGTGCACGTAATTAAAGTGGTCACAGTTTATGTTTTGTTTTTTTCCTGTTGGGATCTTTGTTTCCCGAAGGGCTCGCAAATGAATCATCGGTTGAGGAAAAAGTGAGATTTATTTTAATGAAAGGATTAGTTTGTTTTTTGATGGTAGACAGAAGCGTAGACGTGAAAGCGAAATGAGGCGTGAGGGGAATGAATTGGGGTGGTGGGGCCATCTGGTGGTAGAGTTTTAAATTAATTAATATTGAGAGAAGAATCAGATTTATAGAAATTTATGATTAAATTTGTTGTAAAGAACAAATGTACGTTACATTTACGGTTTTAAACGAAAGCGTTCGGTGTTTTTTTGCAAGCTTAAACGTTTTGTATATTAGATGTTTACGATAAATTTAATTATTGAAAAGTTTTGTAAATCTTATTTTCTTGCAGTGCCTCGTGAAGTCCCTGAAGTTCTTTAGCCCCACACTAAATTTAAAATATGTGAATGTACAATTCATTAAATCAAGTTTTAACTTTAAACACATTTCCCATTATAAATGCAAATTTGAGCTTTGAAGCCTTTTAAAGAGGCAATTAGAACTCTAATCCTATCATTAGTCGTTTATCACTCAAAAAAAATCATTTAGGCCTATTTTTCATTCCGACAAAACGAGATTTTATCTCATAAAAACAGACCAAACTTCTCAACTCCATCACTATTCTACTACAGAAAACGACTCGATATTTACCACAATCCATCAACACCCCAACACTTTTACCACAATTTGTATATTTATCCATAAGAATTATATGAATTCACCAAATTAATAAACAAATTCAACAAAGACACTGCTATCTGCCTCATCACACGCAATTGTAAACTAACCGCAGATGTTGAAAAAAAAAGGATAAAAACCATTGACAACTTCCGCGAAATTCGCTTATCAAATCATCTTTGCATCACTCTCCCCTACAAAGTAACGTTTTTCTTCCCACACAGTAAATATTTTAAAAAAAAATATAATTACCAAATATAGTCTTCTTCTTCAACACAATTCCAGCTAGCGTCGAAGCAGCATCATCTTTTTCAGGACTCGACGAAACAATACCCGACTTTGCAACGGGAGTATTGCCTAAATAAAATTGAAAAAAAAAAAAAAAAAAAAAAATTCAAACATGCGTTAATTTATCCATCATTCCAAAATCCACCCACATTAGTCCAACACAAACAAACAAAAGTTAGAGAACAAAAATATTAGGAAAATGCAATGACGCGGACTAAGTGAAATAAAAAGGAAAGAAAATAAACTACAAATCATAGCAAACCTGCAAGCATACTATCAAAAGCCGCAATAAGGCGAGAAATGGAACCTTCTTCAAACAAACTGCTACAATCAGCACCATGCAATGAGGTTTGTCGTTCGGGGATGTCATTCGCAGCCAAACCATTGCTGATCAAGTGCAAGGATGGCGTGCTACTACTCTCACGTGATAAGGGATGTTTAGGAACACGGTTTTCGAATCTTGAAGTCGAATAAAATCGATTCAACTTATTCGTATCGATTCGGTCTGGACATGGGCGCGTTAAACAAAAGGAATTATATGCATTTATTCACACACAAATAATATAAATAAAAGTTTCAAAAATACAGGTAGAACCTCGCTATGTAACGAACTCGGAGAGAATCAAAATTTGTTCGCAATATCGAGAGTTCGTAAAACCAGATGTAGCGAACAAATTTATTTATTGATAATGAAAGTGAAAAAAATAAATTAATAATCTTTTAAACAGTAAAACTCTAGAAGTAATTTGTTGCCTTTCATTTTTATTGATATCTAATGTTAATTTTTAGTGTCTTTGCGAAATATTGAAATATTGAAACGTCAAAAACAATTTAACACTGAACAAAGCCGTTAAACTTGTAATTTTAGTCCAGAAATTGGTCTTAAAACGAGAGAAATGTGACTTTTGGGCAATGAAATGTGTTTGTAACAGCGAAAATTCATTTTTTAACATTAAACTGATAGAAATCCAACCAAACTATTAAAAATATTCGTTAAGCGAATTCACAATAACGAGGTTCGACCTGTACTTTAAAAAAACAATTCTCCATTTTTCTTTCAAATCACCTCTATACGGAGAATGAACAGCTTGCAAGTATGAATTTTGTCTGACGGCTTTCCTTCTGTTTGGGACGTCGTCATCGTCGCCCGTTGCTTCATCGTCGATGAATGACGGTTCTGTTGTTATTGACATTGATGGCACGTTTAATGTAACTATTGGGATGAATGATTAATTAGTTTTAGACATTGAACTGATTTTTTTTAAACCTTGAACTGGAGTTGTGGCACAAGAACTTTTCGGAACTGATGTCGTTGATGAGTAATGGCCTGAAGTTACGTTGTCACTTTGCGAGCGCTGTGAATACAAACAAGATGCGTCAATAAAAAAAAGGAAACAGTGAAGTAAAGGTGATGGAATGTAATAAAATATATTCAAATTTTTTAAACATTTTATGGGTTTATTTATGAGGTAGAAAGTGTGTCAGGTATTTGTAAGGTGGCAGCGAATGGTTATATAAGAAAGAATTTTTTAATAATTGAATTTTTAAGAAATTGTAATTAAAAATTGCTGTTTGTTTTAAACTGGTCATGACAAAAGAGCTAGTCTCTGTCTGTGCGTTCCAACACACCTATCAGTTTTAATTGCTTCTTAAAAACTATAAATGAGTAATTATACAACCAATTTCCTCATTGTTTATCTTGAGGAAGTTGACATTGCTCAGCGGAAAATTTAATTTAAAGGAAGGTTTCATCGTTTCATGCAAATTTTATGGAAAATTTTAATGAATTTTTATAATTTAATGCAAATTTTATGATTACCTATAGGTTTTATTTAAGTTATCATTATTTTGCACAAAATTTTCACATAAAATTTGATCATTTCTTGCAAATTTTGTGCAAAATTTCATTATTTTGCACAAATCTTGCATACAATTTCATCATCTCTTACAAATTATGCACCGAACTGCACATCAACAAAGAGACATTTCATACCTGCCATCGCAACTCCTTCGATTCTTTTTTATTCTCTATTGGTATTCTATGGCGTGAAATCAAGGGTCCCTCGCTTTCCGAGCTCACAGTCTCCTGGCTAGTTGACAAACTCTCAAACTGCGCTGCTCGTTCGGACACACTCGTCGTCTTCCCCTTTGTGCTCAGTCTACACAACTCATTCTGATACAACTTCAAACGATTCCTCGACTCGCTTTCCACACTCCCAGACTCGAACAACTTCGCTCGCTGCGAAACCAACTGCAGTTGCAAACCATCATCGTCGTTCAAGTGCTTATTCGAATGCGACACGTCCGAATCCAACGAATTCGCCTTCCTCAGCGGCGCCATCAACGCCTTCCTCTTCACGGGCGACAACCGACTCGTGCTCTGCGTTGCGCAGTCGCTCAACGACCCGGTCGTGATGTTCTCCTGAATCCGACCCAACGTCGAAACAAACGCCTTCGAATTCGCTCGACCGAACGGATCCTCTTCGAAGTTATTGCTGGGGAAATGGACCATCGTGCTCGTGCACTTGACCGGAAGCGTCTCGGAACTCGAACTTCTCTGCGAACTGAACTGCTGATTCGCCGGGAGCGCGGTTTGTTCGACGTCCGGTCGAAACACCGGTTGCTGGTACTTGGGGGTCCACGGCTGCGGTGCTTGAAAATTCATTTCCTTCAACGGTTCCTTCCTGAAAGCGGGCGAAAACGTCGGTTCTTGGTACGGCGAACTGAACAAGAACTCCTGTCGTTTCTCCAACCCCGCTTTCATGCGGTCCGTCAAGGGCTCGGTGTACTCGTAAGGCGTTTCTCGATTGGACGGATTGACGTTATTATTCATATTCCAGAGCGGCGACTGTTCCGCGGTGCAACTGCGGAAGAATTTGTCTCTGCTCGACAACGAGTCGCTCGAGTAAGGGATGTTTTGAACACTGGGCACAACGAATCGCTCGCTCTGGAGCGGCTGTTGATGTTGGTGAGACGATGGCACGTAAATTTGCGAGAAAACCGGTCGGATCAGGTTCCTCGAAGCGTTGTTCGTAGGCGTCGCACTGTAAAAATGTTCATTCGTTTCGTTCGGGTTGTGAACGATCTGCTGCTGCGGCTCCAGATTCTCGTTGCTGTCGTACACGCGATTTTGTGGGTTGAAAAAACCGAATTTTCTCTCGTCGTCCGGTTGGGACGAAAATAATTCCGAATTCGATTTCGTCCATCCACCGTCTCGGTACGGAGCGAACTGCGGTTGAAATTCGGGAGCCGCAGCATCGTAACTTCGGTTCCACTGTGCCGGTTGGTTGAACCTCGGTCTTTGATTTCTTGGCGTGTAAAGTGAAGTCGAGCTTCGGTTCGATTCGTCGTTCGTTCCATACAAACGGGGTTTGTATTCGCCTATTGCTACGTTTGGTTTATGCCACCTTTGTAAGGAATCCAAGGATAAATTTGACACTGATGAAGACGATGACGATGTTTGTGGGTAAATGGTGTGAATTTGTGAGTGGGTTTGCCTCGGAGGTGCAGTTTGAGCCTCTTCTTCGGCACCGGGATTGTATGCAGAACCAGGAAAATACTGCAAAATTAAACAATTGAAATAAATTAGTAAATATAAAACAATAAAAATTTCTAAGAATACAAATTACTGATTTGACTATATTTTCTTTGAATGCACATAAATCAAATAACTTCCTTTACGGCACGTGTCTTTTTAGTGGGTTTTAAATCAATTACATACAATATCGAAATTCTTTTCATATTTGACCTTTTTATAGCGATTTAATGAGTTTTGAGATTTTGAAATTTCGAATTGAAGTTAAATTTATTGAATTTCAATCATTTTCTACTATCAATTATGTATTTGTAACTATCTTGCAAACTTGATAAAGACAACATCCATTTTCCCCTTTATTTATCTTGAATAAACAAACTTGTTGTGTATTCCACTGCATAAAAAAATCGAATTTTTATACAAGAAAAACAAAATCACGTTGCGTTTACTATATTATTTACTCGTCAAATCAATAATTTCTCCATAAATATTAAATACATTACCAATTGAAGAATATCATCTTCTTTAGGAACTACTAGTAATTGCAAATTATTATCACTGCAACAACAAAGAAAAAAAATTTCAATACACGTTCACTTTTTTTCCACCATAATCCACCTCTTTTGAATCATCTGAACCACTTGTGGGTACGTTTTGCTCCTTATCGTCTCGCCATTCACCGACACAATCCTGTCACCAGCAGTTAATCCAGCTCTATCAGCCGGTCCCCCTTCTTTGACATTCTTCACAAAGATGGTATCCATCGGCTCCATGCTGGGAAATTGTAATTTCTCGACTGGAAAAATTCAAAAAAAAAATAATCAATTTTATCATCGTTATCTCTGTTTCAAATTGGGTCTTCATAATCAACCCGTTTTATCACTTACCGTCTTTCTTATCAACCCACTCATTGATGGAATCCTAACAAAAGAAAAAATAGAAATAAATAGGTCGACAGAGGTCAAAATAAAGTAAACCCATGGAAAATTAAATTAAAAACACATTACCGTCACGTCCCACTAAACTCAAATGTCCCTAAGAGTCTTATAAATTTAACCCTAAACCCTTTTTCTGCATAGAAACTCGTAAATTATGACCTTGATACGAACTATATCATTAATAAAGACAATAACATGCGCTGTAACCTTGTCCATTATTCAATTTAACGGCTTATCAAGGTTTATTCCAGTTCCAGACATGAACTGTTATTAAAAATACGATGATTTTAATGATAAAATAAACATTAATTTAAAAAAAAAAATTTTCAAATTAAAAAAAAAATTAGTGATTTATATTTGTATTTTCAATAGACGAGAAAAGTTACCTGCTTCAGGTAAAAATAGTCTGTAGGAAAATGTATTGCCTTTCAAAATGGGCACGTGTGATATGACGCATTTGTACCAACCCGAGCGTGCGAAAACTTACACGTGGGCAGTGAAATTGTGTGAATTACCTGATTTGGGTAAAATATCGCCTAGTGAAAATACAACTTTAGAAACGAGGTGGACTGGTCTGTCGGTCAGTTTTTCCTGTTGAAATTAAAGATTTCCTGCATAAATGAAATTAATGCTGAAGTTAAATTTAGATGCTGATTTTTTTTTTTCTCTTCTTTTTCTTTTTGGTTTTGCTAATTAAAAATTTGCATTTAAAATTTTTGTAACTTTATATGCGAACTGAAAACCAAATTAAAATAGCATAAAATTGGCTTAAAATTGCATTATTAGTGAGCACGACGTTAAATTAAATAATTTTTTTTTGATTTTTCAAAAACTACAAATTTCTGTAAAAAAAAAAAAAAACAACAAAAAAAAACAATTTCTGCAGCCTTACATAAAATCAACAGAAAAAAAAAACCGTCATTTCCTAAATTCTTTCAATTCCACTCGCTACATTCTCAAATATTTCCTTCAGACGACTCCACATCCGTCCGACCATTACCTTCAAAATATCAGGAGGATAAACGATGAAATGACGTAGAGTGAATCCAAACCCATGTTCATTTCTCTTTAACAACACAGTGCGAGGGCCAGACCAGGAATGGGAATTGCACGAAGGGATTGTGTCAATACTGGATTCCTTGCTTGGTGGCTAAACAAGCAAAATAAAAAAAAAAATAAAAAAAATCAAATCAAACAAAAATAAATAAAATAAAAAATAAAACAAAATAAAAAAATAAAAATAAAACAAAATAAACGATGCAAACATGCAAAGCAGAAGCATAAATCCTATTTATAGCGCATGTGCATGCTTGTTTTCCATGATCACAACATATCTTTCAAGAGATAGTTAAATCAAGCACATGTTTCTCAT
The DNA here is from genome assembly GCA_034700445.1 of Stenotaenia linearis. Taxonomy (NCBI): domain Eukaryota; kingdom Metazoa; phylum Arthropoda; class Chilopoda; order Geophilomorpha; family Geophilidae; genus Stenotaenia; species Stenotaenia linearis. Next base: position 46,641 of record JAQIXT010000167.1, read on the forward strand.
GCATATCCATCAGATGTTCTTCAAACGGAGAAAGAAACTGTCACACCCACTCGATACACCTCATTTTAATTTATCTTAACCTTTTCACATTAAATTCGCATTGAATACCCCGTACTTTTGACCTAACCTTGCGTCAATGGAAATTCAATGACAAAATTGACCTCTACGTAAGCAAAGTGATGTTTATACTGAATAAAATAGAGATAAACATCGCAATCTCGCACGTTATACAACTATTAATAATATTCTTGTCACAACATTGAGTTTTCAACCCTTTCATCAGTGTAATGATGTAATGATAATGATGGAATGCAGTGAAAAGGTCATACAATACAAAACATCCAATTTAATTAAGGAAATACAATGTAAACAAAAAAAAATTCATTAAATTTTAATTTAAAATAAAAATAAAGCGAAGGTTAGTGAAAAAATGGTGAAAAAAAGATGTCCAGTATGAGTCATGGTCATATTTGGAGGTTCCGAAAAAAAATTTTTTTTTCTGGTCCACCAACATTCCTCCGTACAAGTTCACCTTGGTTTATTATAAGTGATGTGTAATTGAAACACGTTTTCAAAATATTTTCATCACATTTCACCTATTAATAAAACTAAACGATTCTAGCTACAATTTATTGACTTGCATTTCACGAAATGAAGTTTGAAACTTTATTAAGTTTGTTTCCAGCTGTGGACAATGTCCCTTGTCGCTTCTAGGAAGTGAAAATAACACATTTAACACAAATGACATTGAAGTAATTAAAAATTGCCATTGCAATTGCCTAAATTAAGTCCATGGGACCAAAATAGTTTTCTGACATCATGTAACTAAATTACTAAATACAACTGTTCTTTGCGTTAAGTTATCGACTCGCGCGAGATCGATGACGACGTTTCAAAATTTGTCTTCTGTAAATATTTGAAATGTGTAAAGATTTTGAATTGTGTAAAGTTTTCGGTTTCGACCTTAAACAATATGTCTACCTACCTGATATTAAGCAAAACGGTTTTATAGTGTAAAATTTTATAAAAATTTTTGTTTACTCGCTAGTAATTCCCCCCACAAAATTTACAAAATTTATTTTGTGATATTTTGTATCATAAAATTGGAAAAAAATATGTAAACAATACAACATTGTATTAATAGTAAGCGGCTTCAAAATCAATCACCGCTTGAACCCTTAACCTTAACCAGATAACACCATAACTCAGTATTTCATTACACCCTGAGCCAAGAAATGAAAGAAAAAGGTCACTTTGAACTCAGGGAACCTCTAAACATGCCATAGGGAGAAAAGAGGGAAAAAATTAGTCCTACATTTTTAATTGATATTGCGCAACACGTGTTGAGTAGACCTAATTGTGCTTTCAGTGGTGGTGTCAAACTGATAACAAAGTTTTTCGCAAATAAACAGAAAAGCGTGAAACCATCATTTCCATGTTGTCAGAGCAATTCATCAAATGCCAACCCCAGCCATTTCTCTCGTGGACTCCCTCTCAGCAACCTGGGGCTGTCACATTCCCCTCTTCAACAAATTGTAGGGGTAGTTGAATCGCTTATTCCGATAAGCAATGTTTATTATATCGTATCTTAACGCATATTAAATTTAAAATTAAATTTCTCGTCGAATAAAGACGTGAAAAAAATCCGTGAAATGGTGGATCTTGTGGAGTTGCGCACATAATTTCGTATATAACACACCAAGAGAAGTTGTGTAACGAGCGACACGATTCCTGTTCTATTTGCTTACATTCCAGGAAAAGTATATACTGTTTTATTATACAATACAAATTTTGCTGTGACAACATACAATCCTATGTTTTAACAATAAATAATCCAACGGATCTTATATCTCCTAAATATGGGCCACTTGTGATCTCGGCGAATTTTTATTTTTTATTTTTAACCGGTTTAATTGTTGTGTTTACAGTTTTTTATTTTTTTATTTCATCTTTTATCATTTTTTGATGCATGATATTTATCGATCATTAAAAAGTCGCAAAATTCTTATTTACATTTTTTTTTGGGGTTGAGGAAGTCTCGTCTTCAGGTTAAAAGGGTTAATCACTCGAAACCACTAATAAATCGAGTGAAGCGTATATTTATATGACTTTAATTTTAATTCATTAGATAAACGTATGGCTATAATTAGTTACAAGGTTAAAGGTGCGCTTTAGGCCTAAATGGTGATGTGCCAAAACTAATTTTGCACAATGACGATTGTCACTTTTGCGCTTTTGCCAACCGAACATGAAAGGCAAACGTTTGTTTTTCCAATATACACCGTTTTGACAGTGAAAAAAAAATTTTTTTCAAAAAAAAATTGAACGGTATGACACACAAAAGTTGATTTACAGCCGAAATTTAACGCCTGTCATCATATTTCAATTCGTTTCGATTAAAAAGAAGTCAATTAACCTTAAAATTGAATCTCCTTTCGAGTTGACATTTCAATTGGTATTTTGGAGGGAAAAAGCGCCAAACATTCTTTAGTCACACGAAATGCCAAACATTGTGTCTTCCAAGTCAGTTTTTAAAAAAATTCCAGGAAGTGATTAATGACGCCGTATTTAGTGTCACTTTCCGAAATAATTTGAAAAATTGAAAAATTACAAATTGCCGGAAGAAAAAAAAAGGCATAAAAAGGTTATCGCAGGTCCTTTTCTTCCGTCCAGCCATTTCAAAACGAAGTTCACACTATAAAGAGGTCACTGGCCTGGTCCAATGCGAACCACGTGACTTTTCAAGGAACAAAACCGAACGTAATCACGATGAACTTTCCCGAAACCAGCGACCCAACCTCGCGAGCTTGTCTTATGAAATCACTTTTTTCCACGACTTACATGGAAATGCATGTCAAGAGCAATCACCCGATCCGACGACATGAATAATTTGTCGTACTATGTAAAATATTTTATAAAAAAAATTAAAAAAAAAATTTTTTTTTGAAATTTTTTTTTGTGTGTTTTGATGGAGAAGTTTTTGAGGAAGTTTTGTGTAATTATGCCAGTGAGGCTACTACTTACTAGGCGTAAATGAAATGTGATTAATTATCCGGAAAGAAGTAAATTTCGGATTGGCAGAGTAATGTGGAATGTTGTTTGATTAACCTACTTTGCATAGTTTTAGTAGCAACGTGATAAGACATCACGTTGATCGTATGGATAATGAACTTTATGGTGCATGTTCCGGAATAGAATTGATTTTTTTAAAAGGAGAAATTAATTACTTTTGATAAGATTTTTGATAAATTAAAGAGGTTTCAAAAATTTCAAGGTTTTTTTCTTATTTTTTTTTTTATGGTAAAAACTTTCCTCTATTTCATAATTTAGTAAATTTTAGGTCATTTCGCATATGATTTCCTCATTTTCCAAGGTGTTTAACTCGCTCTTCTGCGTTTTTGGTTTTTATTTTGCTGGTTTTCACCATTTTTGGTGGTTTTTTTGCTGGTTTTTCATCACTTTCGATACTTTTTTGCTTTGTTATCATTATTTTTGGTGGTTTTTCACTTGTTTTTCATCACTTTTGATGATTCTGCTTATTTTTCATTGTTTAAATTCTTTTTTGCACTTGGTCCATTATTTTCAATGCTTTTTTGTTCTTTTTTCATCATTTTAGATAATTTTTCCCCTTTCTTTTCATCATTTATCATTCCTCGCCCCATTTTCATAAAACACCATCAATTCTCAAAAGCACCGGCCATTTTTACCACTTCAAAACTTGCCCCAGAAATAAATCTGAATAAATTAATTGAATATTTTTTATATTCAGTCGGCGCACCTCATTTTCCTTTGAAACAAAAACCTACATTTCTGTGACATTAAAGCCTACTTCACGGTATATCACTTTGATTTTAATTATCCACCACCGATAATTACGTACTTTAATGGTAATGTATCTTGTTCGCGGTTAAGGCTTTGACTAAACTGAAACTTCCTGGATTATCAAACCTTCCTAACCCTAAAAAAAAAATTTTTTTAAGGGTTAGAAAAAAATTTTTTTTTTTTAAGTAAAAAAAAAAATGTCGTGTCAGTGTAGCCAACAACTTGTAGAATGAAAATAACCGCACGCGCTGCTAGTTAATCGATTCACTGATCGATTTAAAACTCATTTATTAATCATGAATGCAGAATAAATCTTCATAACCACGCCAAAAACAATAAATCAAATGAAATAAATTGGATTATTTTTTTCTTCTAAAATAATTGAACATAAAATACAGATTTTTGCTAGAAAGAGCAAAAATCTGGAAAAAATCTGCAGGAAGTAAGTTTCTGGAGATTTCCTTATTTTTCTATGAAAATAATTATTAAAAGCATTGTAATGTTTTTATTATTATTTTTATGTGGAATAACAACTCAATCCAATTATTTAAATTTTTTTTTTGATAAAACTTAAAATTTTCCACATGTATTACATTTTATGCTATAAAAACTAACTACATTCCCTATTTTTGCAGTGAAAGCAACATTTCCCACATTTTTGCTATAAAATCTCAACATCTCCTTTTTTTTCCATAAAAACTTATCATTATCAACATTTTTTGCCTGAAAACGCAGAATTTTGACACTTCTTAAAAAAAAAAATTTTTAATAAAAAAAATATTTATATTTTTTATACAAATCCAACATTTTCACTAATGACTAATAAAATTAAAAATTTCATAATTTTCCAAAGGAAATTAACAAACTTCCACAATCATTTGATCAAATCTACAAATTTCCATCAATTTCCTTGAACTATAGATTTTCATCGTCTCATAAAACCTAAAACCTTTCACAAACTGAATCATAAAACCTCAAATAACACCATCTTTTTATAGCCACCTACTTTCTAAACACAAAAAAAAACAAAAACAACTCAACACAAATCACCAACTCTAAACATCAACATCCCCACCCCAAAACCCACCCACAAAACCAATTTTAACCACAAAAACCCACAAACAACACCAATCCTATTAGTAAACACACCGTTAATCCACACAAAACCAAAAAAAAAAAAAATTAGTTTAATAAACTCAAAAAAAAAAAGATTTACAAAATCACAACAACTAAATTCATTGTAAAAAACAACAAATTTAATTATTAAAACTTTTATAAATCCCAAACATTCATCTTGAAACCAAACACAGACAAAACATCAGGCACATCAATTCTACTTCCTACTGCTTTCCAACTTACCGTCTGGTGGAATGGCCAAGAATCGAACTACAACAAGAGGAGTCGAAAAAGAGATGCTCTCATTACGTTTTTTTGCTGGCACCAACGCCAAAATGACAAATATAGTGATCACGTTGGCACACAATGTCAACCGCAGAGACCCTGGATGAGTAAAAAGAGAAAAGAAGACCCCCAACTAGATTAATATCTACTTAAATTAGGAGTTTTGGGTCACCAGTCGTGAGAAATCGGTTTTAGTCGCTGACGTGGAGAGGGGAGGGAAGTTGTGGCTTAATTACAGACATCCAGGCTGATAAATTCTCAAGATAAACTTGAAAATGAGCTTTTGTGTTTTCTTTTGGGACAAAGGTAATGAAACTGGGATTTCGACTCGTTTTGTGTTGCGCGTCTGAGTTCGGGAGATGATTTCGTTTTAAAGGTCACTGATTATGCTGATTTTTGATTTTTATCTTTGAGCGCAGTGATATTGTAATCTGTATTAACATAATCAATTAAGTTCGACCTTAGGAGATGACCGATAAGTGGTGATTGCAGTTTATGTTTTGTGTGATGATGAGATCTAAGACCGATAATTATTCTACTAAGAGTTGGTTTGGTCATAAATTTACTGAAACTACGCATTTAATGTCTTGCTTAACTGTTTGTATGAAAGATAACCTGGAACTTTATAGCAAAAAAAGACTTAATATACATCTTATACGTATTGTAACACCTCAGATTCACAGATATAGTGCCTCCTTGGATAGTATAAGCGCAACCCGTAAGATTTTTGTCAAAGTCTTGCAACATACTCACCACTTTGTTGACGCCTTTTACAAACTTATTTTAATCCAATACGAGTTTACAGACATCAATTTAGGTCTAATTAAAGATTTACTCCGTGTTTCGAGTTGACACGTAATCTATATTAGGAATTTTACATTCTGCATTGTGGTAGATTGAATTTGAAAAATTCAAAGTCTCTGTTTGCTTTTACAACGAACCAATCAAAACGCATTTTCTAATTTCACGATCTTTGCAAAGTAACTGCACTAAAGTATACGCAGTTGATTTGCTCACGCGCAGATCCTACCGATTGATTTTGAAGGATTACACGGTAAATATTCTCGGTTGTACAAACAACGGATTAAAGAATATTGGTTGTCCAGATGAACAAACAATTTCATTGGCTGTTGGTAAAGTAAATATTTGCCACCGCAAACACCAGTTTCATTTCACACTTGCTGGTGAAAATAAACCTTCACTCGCGTTCTACCGAGAAATATAACAGAAGGAGCAACAAAAAAATACAGTCACAACCAACACACCTTTAAGGACACAATCAAGAAAGACTCAACTGATTCAACAACAAATTCTCACTAAACTTAAAAATTCAATTTATAGCAACGAATTTCCATTCCTCGGGCATTAACTTCACTAAATCCGGAGTTCTATCACTAAATCCGGCTTAATTCCATCCATAACTTCACTTTCAACAAACAAAGACATTACTTTACAAACCTTAAACACCAATATTGCTTCATTATCAAGTTTATAGCTCAACTAATTTAGCAGTTAAGATTTTTTAGAGTGCCATACCAGTCCTTTACACAGCGAATTTTAAATTTAAGATAACTAAAGATGGCAATAAATTTCAAACTGAAAACCAACTTGTTTGAATTTCCACATCACATTTTCTAAATATCTATCTTCATTAATAATACCTGTTACATGGATGTTCATTTTTCAAGTGCAGTTGTCAGTTAAAAAAATATTCCCCCTCAGAGGTCTCCTCACCTTGTGATTCAACTAACCCGAGATGAGTTGCCTCGTATATCCTTACTGACATCTGCACTTGAAGATCCTAGATCACTGCCATGTAACTCCAATCCAAAATCCAACTTAATCCCCAAAATATACAGGGAACAAGAAACCCTAAACCAAACCACGATCCTTGGGATTAGTCTCTCAAAGTAAGTACAGTTTAAACTGTCATCTGATACGTTTCTAATCTCACAGCCCAAGAAGAAGATTTGAATTCAGTAAGAAAAATAAATAAAATGTCTCAAGATTTGTACAATATTTACTACTCACTTGTCTCACACGATGTGGAACCTGACATGTTGGATTTTTTTGCTCCATAAGAACAAATGTTAACTTAATTCCTGAATTACTCAGTTAATTCTTGTAGTTTCTTTTGAATGACCAAAACTTGAGTTATCAGAAAAGACAGATAAATTTAAGAAATTTCTACAATAGATGTGTGTTTTAAATGATTAAATAAATGTATTTCGTGACTTGTGATCAAATGTATTAGATAATTCTACGAGAAAATCAATGAAAAATAATCTCAAATTAATTTCAGAAAATAACCAAATTTTATTATATCCTCCCTAAGATTGCTTTTGAATCTAAAGCTACAAACTTTAGTAATTCTCATTTAGATAACCGCGCTCCAAATTACTTTATGGGCAAGTCCCAAACGGAAGATTATTATGTGAGACGACCAACCGTTTTCCCACGCATTATCGCACGAGGGCAATTATACGAGTTAGCGCCATTTTGGTAAAATCTGTAGCAGAGTGGTCGATTTTATCATCAAGAAAGATGATAAAACGATGCTGCATTCAATGAAAGACATCTACTTATCATTCCTACTCAAACTTTTCTATTTTTATTAATGACACGTGTTATCGCCCGCAGGCAACAAAGGTAATATAATTAATTACTATAATGGCACGTCCCACGGGGCTAAATTGGGATTTATCCGGAGGATACAACACATGGTATCCTTATCATTCACCAAACAAGAAAACATAAGTTTCGCAGGTTCCATGCACGAGTTAATTGAAAATTCCAATTGCCTCGAACGCATTGAAATCCATTCATGGCACATCGCGCACGGATTTCCTGTTATTTTGTATTTGCAGCGATGTAAACCAGCTTTTAGTTCTTTGTCACATTGTCTGTGCGTGAATGCGACATTAATTAAGCGTTTGTGCGACCCAACGTTATGCTTGCGATGCACTAAATTAGTAATGATATAAATTTTGTGTTCACTTTAACCTATGGACACAAAGTCTGTAATGTTTTTACTTCAGTGCATCATACGTCAAAATCCATTGTTTGACGCTTCGATTCTAAGACGCACCCTCAATTTGGGGGTCGTCAAAATATCAAAATAGTGCGTCTTAGAATTGATGTTGTATTGTAAATTTGTGTAAATCCAATTTTACAATAAGTTTTATAGTAATTGGTGTTTCAGAACACACCCAGAAAGTAAATTCGAGTATTTTAGAGCGCGCTAAATTAGAAATTTCAGAAAATGAGGAAACATTACGATCCAACCCACAAATCTCTCGATAAACAAGAGATTTAAAAAAAAAGTTGGCAATGGATAAGACAGAGAGGAAAATATACGACCACACAAATGTTGGTATATGAAAGACGAATTTGGCAATCACTTTATCAACTATATACTTTACCAGTTACCACCATCATCTCGAACTGAATGGCTAAAAACCATGACTAAAGTCGCACTGACATCATCCAACCTATTTACAGTATTAGTAACAACAAATCATCTCATTCCATTTAAAATTAGAGACTCTCCCCAACAAGAAGCGCTTCAAGCGCAAGACTTTTCACGTTTTTATATTTCTCATTTGGATATATCCAGTTTGAAGTTGTCTCTGTCACATGCCCTTCCAGGAAGACATTAAAAACTGGCAAAATTTATGAACAACTGAATGTTTTTGGTAAATTGCCAATTATAATTTTTAAAAAAAATTAAATCAAAAGACTTTTTTTTTGCTCTTTTGGACTAACAGTGCAAGAAAAATAATTTACAAAAATTTACCATAATTAAATTTGTTGCAAAGAACAAATGTTGTTACAGTTTAAAACGAACGCTTTCCATTAAATTTGTGAATTGTATATTAAATAGAGTTTGCGGAGAACAAAATTTATGTCTTATAACTTATAAATTCCATGTTAAATATAAGTCAGATTTATAATTAATGGCAATAAGACAGAAGTTTTGTTTTCCGCAAACTCTATTATTTACACTAAATTTAATTATTCTAAATTTTTGTAAATCTGATTTTTTCCCCAGTGACAATGGCATTTTAATTGCGTCATTCAATACTGTAAATTTATTCCCCAGCACAGTCAACTAAAGTTACATTTGTTTTAGACGTGTTGTCCCCTAAAATAGTTCTCATGTTCTGTATTTTCCACATTCCATTCATAGCTTGGAATGGAATTTCAAAATAAAAAATAAATGAAAAAATTATCTCCCCTCATTAAGATATCACTTTTTATCTTCCATTTACTATAAAAAATTAGAAAATATTTATATCTGATAATCAGATTAACTTGTTTCATTTTCACACATCCTTTTTCCCACATTTATTCAGTAAATATAAATAAAAAATGACCTTTGATGCTATTTCTACCTTTGTTTCAAAAATTAATTTTAAAAAAATGTATTTCCTACTCTTTGTCACTGGAAATTGCAGCAGACATAAAATCAATAGTAAAGTCAAGTGAGGAAGGGAGGAAAAAGGCATTCATGCACTTCCTAATGGAGTATCTGTGAGCTGTCACTTGATTGGAAAGGATCTAGTAGGGAATGGATGAAATGAACCAATCAGGGGTGATGACACAAAGATAAGAGACCTGCTACAATAACCAATAGGAAATAACTCATTATTCTTTCACTTCAAGGGGGAAATTTGACATTTAGGCTTAAATTACACTGAAAGAAAAATCGAATTTACAAAAATATACAATAATTAAATTTGTTGTAAAGAACAAATGTACATTACATTTCCAGTAAATTTTGTAAAGTTTTAAAAAAAAATTATTATAAATTTTTATAAATCTGATTTTTCTTTCGGTGTTGTTCTAACTTTCATTTTTTTATGTAAAAAAAATTATCCACCCATAGAATTTGAAACAGGATTATTACACCTAAGTCTAATTGAGTTGGACCTGGACAATGTAACAAATCAAAGCTTATTACCCAGAAAAAAAATCCAAAATGTAATTGAAATGGTAAAACAGGCAAAAAGCAATCAGCTTACAAATGAGGACAAGAGCACCACACCCTGCTTCTTATGGCCCATTGTTAAATACAGAATTTAGCACCAACAAGGAAAGAATAGAAATGAAAATACAAAACTAAAATAGTAGAGAAACAGATACCACCTTCCATTGATTCATACACACAAAAACAGGATGTCAAAGACCCAGCTTAAAAAAAAAAAAAAAAAAAAAAATGGCATGTTGACTCAAAACAAAACAAAAAATAAGATATTTCCATTTATGGGCATTAAGATAGATTTTTTTTCTTTTCATTTTAAAAAATCAAGTTTCCTATTATATTCTGTCAACACTAAATCATCATTTGACAAAGGGTCATGTGACGAATGAGGCCAAAATTCATGTCTGCTAAACTGACTCAAGGCTAACTCTTTATTTCCATACTAGTCCCATAGTATCATCATGTAAAAAAAAAAAAAAAAAAATGAAAAAAAAAGGAAAAAGAGTACAAAATAAAAATAAAAATAGTAAAAAAAGAAACCAGTCCAAATCTAATCACCAAAACAGGCCTAGATTCCCCTTTTTCTACTTTTTTCTAACATTGAACCCAAATCCATTGAAATGAGCTTAGTCATTCACCATGATTGAGTCCAATATTTTTCTTTCTTTTTTTTTTAAGAAAAAGGAAAAACAGGAAGCTGTTTGCTGACTAAAATAATAAATAACTTCCCTATATGCATATAATCAAATGAATTAATGTATTTCCTATGCGAAAACAATTTCTTTAAAAAATTATATTTATTTTTTTTAAGTATGGAGAATTATCAGGAAGCTACGTAACGTGGTAAGTGGATTTTAAAACGGTGTATGTAATGTTAGCTGCGTGCATGGTTGCCATTTATAGTGCGAGACCAAACAAGCACCACCTGATGAGGAGGCTGCAACCAAAAACTTCTTTCCAATGAGCTATTTGTGGCCCAATGGCTCAACTTCACATTTAACAGACAGGCAACTAAATATTGTTTTTTTAAATCTAAAAAATTTTTTTTTCATCTGCAAAAAACTTTAAAAAATTCTATTTTACCTGTAAAATTTATAAATTTATAAATAAATAATAATGCGATTGATTTTTTTAAATTTTTTAAATTTATATTTAATTCAAGATGGGCGACCCAGTTTGTCATTGCCAAATCCGTCTCTTTCTTCTCCCATCAAATCGCCATTTGTATTCATTTATTCGATTCCCTGCCGAAGCGTCATTGTTATCATGCAAATGTATTACACAAGATTTAGTACAAATAGACTTTTAGGGGGTCCATTTCATACTCAATTTAACACATCTGTTTGCGTTTCTAAAAATGTCGCGAGACAAAATACTGTGACAATGACATCACCACGTAGAATTTAAGGCAATTTTACGTCCAAATCCAATTTAATTGACTTTGGGTGTTAGTTTCAAGTCAGTGGATCAGAAAAATGGTTTCTTTTGATTTTGGCGAACTTTAATTTGGAGAAGTTGGTCTATCTCGATAAATTGAGGTTTATGATCCAAAATGTTACGCCACAATAGTTGATTTGTGATGCATGCAAAACATCAGGTAGCTGCAATTTGTAACCGACCAAAATAGCAACTCTGGTTGAAATTGGTGTAATACTTTCAATACGAGTGTCGATGGCTCGGTCAAATCCTCAGAAATCCAAAATAAACTCAGATTCGAAAATTAGATTTTTTTAAATTTATAATAATTAAATTTATTGTAAATTATATAAATATATTTTCAAATTGTAAAAACACACTTTGCAAAATTAACTGAAATGTGTTTGTTTTTTTTTGTTTTTTTTTTTTTACAACGAAATTTAATTTATGTAAATTTTTGTGAATCAGAATTTTTTGCTATTTCTCCAACTCGGTAAAACGCCGTAATTTTCCTCTATAAACCGCTTTTTTCTAATTACAAGACGCCTACTCCGACTTTCCTCTTCCTGTATCTCAAATACAGACGGGTTTCCTCTTCAGGGAAGAGCCTGCGTTTCTCTATTATTTCGAAACTAATTCTTTACGCCACAAGAGATTTGATCAGCTGGTTGAGTAAGCCGTCATTCTGACACAGCAAAAAGG
>JAQIXT010000168.1:0-58880 GCA_034700445.1 Stenotaenia linearis
TATTATAATATTATTATTATTATTATTATTATTATTATTATTATTATTATTATTATTATTATTATTATTAGGCTTGCAAATGCAGTGTTGTCAGCCCCCTATTTCCTATAATGTTAGACTGAATTAATTTTAACCTGGTTATTGTACTTTAATTTCGAGTTATCATTGAAAATCAAATTATTAAGTGTTTGAGGTTTTTACGTGATGTTAAATACATTTGAATTATAAAATTAAATTGTTAATAAAATTATGATAATTATTGTTAATATTACTGTTTTGTATCCTTTAAATTGAAAATTGTGCAATATGGTTGGTAAATATGATCCATCGATGTGGCGGATGATATGTATTTTTATCTGCTAGATTGACTGCAAACACAAACTGAATAGAATGAAGTAATCAAATCAGTCTTTTATTTTTGTCTGGGTAGAGTATTGATTTTTCCTAGTCATTATTTTTTTTTAACTTAAAGAATTTTGAATGCAGTATCCGGTGTGTTTGTGTTGACCAGTTTTTAAGCTCCGATTTTAATTGAAAGTGTGTTTCATTTATAGAAGAGTGTAGGTGTTTTTTGTATTTTTATTATAATTTGTAATCTTGAAATAAGTAAGAATGTGTATGCTCTAGGAGTAATTAATTTATGGTTCTTAATTAAAAGAACCAATTTTTAACTAGTCTTTTACCTTTCAACATTTCCTGAGGAGATAATTATCGTTAAAAAAAATATTGTGCTGGTTTATTGCTCATATTGAACTAATTGACCATTCAACAGTTCGAAAAAACGAGTGCATTTTTTTCTCTTTTAATAAAACAATTTATTTATTTATTTTTGGGCATAAAATTAAACTGCCATGGAAATGCCTTTGTAAGTAAGCTAAAAGCAAGAAGAGATCGAATGCTTGAGAGATTATGATCTTTTAAGTTAACTGAAACTTATTCACATAGAATAAAATTTAAAATTAAAAAAAACATTTATTAATATCGTGTGTAGGGTTTTAAAAAGGTGTGCCATAAATAAATGTACAATAATCAGTATTTTAAACTATTCCTAAACAATATCAGAATGCAAATTTTGTGCCAAGTGAAAGAAAATTACCAGAATGTGTAAACGGTGTGAATTTTGGGGGCTGATGGAAACACTCACTTGTAGGTTTTTCTATTTATTCAATAAATGCAATGTAAAAATTGTATATTTCCAAATACAGATTGTAGATATTTTGCTGGAAAAGAATGCAAGGACGTAAGGCATTCTTTAAAATGTCACGGTGCCTATTTCTCCAACATTTGGACAGAAGAGACTAAAAACTATAACACGATAATTTCAAATAAAATTTTTTAATTTACCTTTTTAGTGCAATGTTTATCATTGATTCCACGAAATAGGTTGTGCTTTGATCAGTCGGATTTATCTGTATTATTGTTATTGTTTATATATAATTGCTTAAATAAAAGAAAAAAAGAACGTTTTGCAAACAAAACTTGTTACGTTTAATTAGAACTTTTAATCAGTGAAAAAAAATTGCCTAATATATGTACAGCACGAACTTTTATTTAGACAAATACTTAAAAACAGAATTAATCGACTTCTTCCATTCTAGATGCATCTTCGGAATCACCTTCGAGTGGTGGCATGTCTTCAATCTTATCCTCGGGCATATCGATATCGTCTTCATCGATTCCCAAACCTAACTTGATCATTCTATTTAAAAATTAAAAATAAAATCATTAAATATTTTAATCGCAAAAAAATTTTAAATCAATAACTTACCGGTGAATGCGGCTGGCATGAGTTTGAGGATCCTCAAGGGTGAATCCAGAAGCAAGGAGCGACGTCTCGTACAAAAGCATAACTAAATCCTTAACAGATTTGTCATTTTTGTCAACTTCAGCTTTATTGCGAAGGGTATCGACGATCGCGTGGTCAGGATTAATCTCCAGGTGCTTCTTAGCGGCCATGTATCCCATTGTGCTGCTATCGCGTAATGCTTGGGCCTTCATAATTCGTTCCATGTTTGCGGTCCAGCCGTATTGACTAGTGACAATGCAGCATGGCGATGTGACCAATCGGTTTGAAATCACAACCTAAAAAATACAAGTTTTAGTTATAAAAGAAAAATTTTTCCAAAATTATTTTTTTACCTTTTCAACTTTTTTGTCCAAAATGTCCTTCATGACTTTGCAGAGGTTTTCGTATTTAGCCTTGTCCTCATCACGTTTCTTCTTCTCTTCGTCATCTTCGGGCAATTCCAATCCTTCTTTGGTGACCGAGACGAGCGTTTTACCGTCGTATTCTTTCAATTGTTGAACGCAGTATTCGTCGATGGGTTCTACCATGTAGACGACTTCAAACCCGCGTTTCTTGACCAATTCAACAAAAGCCGAATTAGAAACTTGATCCTTGTTTTCTCCGGTGATGTAATAAATGTGTTTCTGGTGTTCCTTCATTCGGGAAACGTATTCCTTGAGCGAACACATCTCATCTCCAGACGCAGAAGTATGGTATCGTAAAAATTCGGCCAACTTCTTCCTGTTTTGATGATCCTCGTGGATTCCAAGTTTGAGATTTTTGCTGAATTGTTCGTAGAATTTCTTGTAGTTTTCCTTGTCTTCTTCGATCTCTTCGAAGAGTTCGACGCATTTCTTGACCAAGTTCTTGCGAATTACTTTGAGAATCTTGCTCTGCTGCAACATTTCTCGAGAAATGTTAAGTGGAAGATCTTCGGAATCAACAACACCCTTAACGAAATCTAGAAAAAATTAAATTAAATCCATTAAAGCATTTTTCCAACGATTAAAAATAATCAAAAAACGTACTTAAATATTCGGGAATCAATTCTTCGCAATTGTCCATGATGAAGACCCTCCTGACGTAAAGCTTGATGTTATTCTTCTTCTTTCTATTTTCGAAAAGATCGAATGGAGCTCTCTTTGGAACGAAGAGAAGAGCTCGGAATTCAAGTTGACCTTCGACAGAGAAGTGTTTCACAGCCAAATGATCTTCCCAGTCATTGGTGAGCGATTTGTAAAATTCTCCATATTCTTCCTGGCTGATATCGTCAGGATTTCTTGTCCAGATCGGTTTGGTTTTGTTCAATTCTTCATCCTCGGTATACTTCTCCTTGATTTTCTTCTTCTTTTTCTTGTCTTTGTCCTCGTCTTCCTCACCGACATCTTCTATTTTTGGCTTATCATCCTCTTTGTTCTCTTCTTCTTCTTCCTTCTTTTCTTCCTCCTCTTCATCATCGCTTACTTCCTTGTCGCGTTCCTTCTCGACCAACAACTTAATCGGATAACCAATAAATTGACTGTGCTTCTTGACAACTTCTTTGATTTTTCTTTCCTCCAAATACTCGGTTTGGTCTTCCTTCAAGTGCAAAACGATCTTTGTTCCGCGGCCCAAAGGCTCTCCCGGGTCTGGTCGAACGGTGAACGAACCGCCGGCAGATGATTCCCACAAGTATTGTTCGTCGTCGTTGTGTTTCGAGTGCACCAAAACTTTATCGGCGACCAGGTAAGCGGAGTAGAAACCTACGCCAAATTGACCGATCATGGAAATATCGGCTCCAGCCTAAATGCAAATTACATAACATAAATTTCCATATTTGGATTTCTCGTAATTTTAAATTTACATACCTGCAAAGCTTCCATAAAAGCTTTCGTTCCGGATTTAGCAATGGTACCCAAATTGTTGACCAAATCGGCTTTCGTCATTCCGATTCCAGTATCGATAATGGTCAGGGATCGATCGTTCTTGTTGGGGGTGATTTTGATGAACAATTCTTTTCCGGATTCCAATTTCGTGGGATCGGTAAGACTTTCATAACGAATCTTATCCAAAGCCTGCGAGAATAATAAAAACATTTATTATATAATATACCTTTCTTTATTTTACGCATGTCGAAACTTACATCGGACGAGTTGGAAATTAATTCACGAAGAAAAATTTCTTTGTTTGAATAAAAGGTGTTGATAATCAAGCTCATCAACTGGGCGATTTCGGCCTGAAACGCAAAGGTTTCAATTTCCACCTCCTCGACGGTCATAACTTCTTCAGGCATCTGAAGTGAAAAATTCAAATTGGAATTCGTGAATTAAAATTTTTAAACAAATTAGAATTATTAGCCGTTAAAATAAACTGAAATAACTTGAAAAAACTTACGTTTTCTTAACGGGGTTAAGACAAAGAGCTAAGAGAGTAGACAATTTCCTCGAACAAACCGTGCCGGCGTGCTTTCACAAAATGGCGTTACTGCAAAGCGTGCTCTTCCTCTTTATATAGTCGCACGGGTTCACGTGACGAAAAAGTGGAACGGTTCTTTGTCTAGATTGTTCTAGAAGTTTCCAGCACTTTCAACCGAAACTACTTCCTGTATCCGACTTCCTTTGTATCCCGCACCTACGGGTAAGGTATTATGTGATTCGTTATTTTTTCTACATCCAGTTATTGTTTAACACCTTGAATCTCTAGTATTTTTGAAATTTAGGTCAATAAGAATTGTTTGACCTTCTTTGTTCAGATATGGCATTAGTAATCTTCCAGATTTGGGTTTCAAGTTAAATCTTTTTACCCTTCCCCCTCTATTTAGGGCTATGAATTTTTAATTAATATGCCGAGTAATTTGCATTCCAAATCATTTTTTTCGCAATGAATTGTGGAAAGAGTAGTTTGATAAATTTTCCATTATTATATAGTTTTTGATTTTAATTTATTGGCAAATAGAATAGATCTAAAATATCAAAACGAGAACCTTTTCTTTAAAAAAAAAAATTTAAAAAATAAAAATAAATAAATAAATAAAATTTATTACATAAGAAATACTGCCAAAGCTCTGCAATGTTAAAAGTAATGCAACTTTGTGACATTCATATCACGGTTTGAGACTTAAAATCGATTTCAACATGGTCATGTCATGTGATCGAGTCGATGGTCTGCATCATGTTGACGGACGAGTTGAGCGCGCATTCAGCGGGAAATTTAAAAACGTTTATTTCTATACCAACTTTTGAATTCGGAGTGAACTTATTATAGTATGTATTAATTTTTCTCTACACAAGCATTGAATTTGGACTGTTTGCGCTCCATATTCGATATTTACGTAATTGTTCAACAATTAGGTTATGGATCTTTTTTGTTGAACTTTCGTGACTTTTTCATGTCAATTATGGGTTTCTTTTTATCTCACGCAAAACGTCGAAACCTTTGCTGTGCAATTCTTGTACTAAACTCAGTCATGCTAGTTCTTAATTTGATTTTATTGTGTTTTTTATACTACTCCAGTTTCTTCATTCCGGTTTACAGCAACATTGTCCCAGTGTAAGTGATGTTTGTTTGATGAGAAATGATAACATCTGATTTAAATTTCAGATCCCAGTCTGTAACTATTCCTATTGCCACAACTGTAATAAGCACAAAAACGGTTTTGATATTTCTAATAGTAACTAAAACATGGTCTGAGGTCATGTCTAATGACATAAATACACAAAAAGGAATCAAAAACTGGGTTATATTTTCTGTTTTCCTTCATTTTGTCATTGCAATTGGTTTTTTCACATTGGGGTTGAAGTTTTACTTTCGTTTCGCTGTAAATTTACAATAATTTAATTAAGATACCTTCATTTTTAGTGTTTTAATTGTACTGCGTAACGACACAAACGGACTGTCTGCATCAGACCGTTTTAAATTAGTAATGATTGAATACAGATACGACTCGAATGTAAAAACTGAAATTGATGAACTACAAATCGCCTACAAATGTTGTGGCGGTGATAGTTACGAGGATTGGATCGAAATGGAGTGGGAAGACGCATTTTACAAAGAGAATGACGATAAGAACGTTTCTACTTTACCTATATTTTCGATAAATAAATCGATCAAAAAAGTTTATTTTTATTTGGTTTGTTTTAGTGTGCCATTCAGTTGTTGTAATCCATGGATACCAAGACCATGTATTCATACATTTGTACGAGAGAATGAAAATCATATGAATTATAATTATCAAGAGGATATTACTTTGTACAAAGTTGGTTGTGCCAATTTGATAGATGATTTTATAACATTTGTTAGTAAAACCATTTCCATTCTATGTTTCTTGATTTCCATGATGACAGTAAGATTTCAAGAAATAGTTTGATAACAAAAATCTGGATCTCCAATATTTTTGGGAGTTTATTGTTGGTTTATTATTCAACTTCCTATACTTTTAAAAATTTTGCTCAATAATTTATGAAAAATAATTCTTGAAGAGGTCCAGACTTTTGGACCACTCTGGATATCTGAATAATACCAAAATTCAATTTTAAAATTGCTTTTCTCTGGCAGTTCGCTATCTTAATGATGGCTCGTTTAGTGCAAACATCTTTCTGCAATGCTGTAAACAAGAGTTATAATCCACAGGCGAGTGGATGGGGGCACATTTTAATTAATTTTAAAAAGTGCAGGCACCAGTGAGTTTGGAATTACATCCAAGATGCAATTGTTTTAATGAGTTTAGTTTAAATTACAGACACTTAAGTTCAGAAAGAACAGCGTTAATTTCAGCATGGAACGATGATAAACAAGATAATGCAATTAAAAAGCATCAAAAAAGAAAAAATGTAAGCAAACCTCCAAAATGTAATTTTACTTTAGATGATTATGGTGAAATGTAAATTTGCATTAATTAAATTTGTATAAATTAATGTATTAAACATTTTTTTAAAGTTGCGATTACAGTAATTATTTCTTTTATTATTAAATCAAATAATTAAATAACTGTTATTATAGAATGAGTATTTATTGAAATGCTATTGTTTAATGCAAAATGGCAGTGAATGCATTAACAGTTGACGTCCGAAAATCAATAGCATCATTAATTATTGCATTTATTTTTATCGTACTTATTTTGATAATTTCTCTTCTTGTTGTTCTGTTTTTCCAACTGAATTCTCTGCGAAATCATTATGGTATCATCAGTTACCCAGAGGCCTTAATTATACCAATATTATTATTGCTTACTGGTTTTTCCCATTTCTTTATCACCATATATCAATTAGATGGGCTGTTATTGTTTAAAAAAATCGTTGGCAATTTTAAGGACAAAAAGAAGATGAAGAGAATCATCTACCAATTAATTCCAGCAGGAATTATTGTACTTTTCCTCGTAATTAGCTTAATACTTTGTATTTGGATTGTCGTGTCAGTGGAAAAGCAGATTGATGCAAATATTGAAAGTCACATGCAAAACTATAGGACCAATGGTTACATGAAAGAGAAAATGGATTATTTGCAAATGACATTCGAATGTTGTGGTCGTCGTGGATATCAAGACTGGTTTGATAAAAATTGGATTCGTGTTAAGTATTTACAATTTATTTTTCCCTCTCCCGAAGACAAGTGAGTAAGTAACATAAGCAAGATAAATCGGATTTAAAAGAATTTACAATAATTATCTACATTTGTTGCATATTAGATGTTTACAATAAATTTAATTATTGTAAATTTTTGTAATTCTGATTTATCTTGCAGTGATACGTAATGTAGTGTAAAAGAAAATGTCTTTGGTTTAGTTTACTTGACAACGTACCCTTTAGTTGTTGCAATGCAAGTGCCACTCGGTCGTGTGTTCATTATGGGATATTTAAAGAAAATCTAAATTTTCAATACGAACCTGATGAGGAATTAACAATATATACTCAAGGATGTGCTTCAATATTTAGCAGATTTGTGAAAAAATTGTTTTGGATTCTGATTGGGTTGGTTGTCGCTTTAATTATTTTACAGGTTTATTTTTGTTATAAAACTGTAAAAGTGGAAAGTAATTTTTTTAAACTTTTGATTAGGTATTTATTATGATCATGACTAGTATCATTTATAAATCTCCTTTTGATGACATTTTTCAAGATGATCAATCACCTATTGTACAACTACAAATTTTAAATAATGTTTAAGAAATAAACTATAATATTATTTATTTAGCCTGTTGTGCCCTGTTGCAGAGAAGTTCGTTTAAAAGACAAAAAAGTGGCTACGGTAAAGCAAAGACGACGTAATGGTTACGAATTACTGTCGCCTGAGAATTCGGCTTCTGACTGTCTAACATGTTCTGATTCACCATCACCGCAAGTTGAAAGAAAATATGAGCGATGCAAAACTGTAGCTAAATGTGATATTATGCCTGATTGTCTAAACACCCATCACTATCTTACCATGGAAAATGATGTTAACAATAAATACCATAATAATTAGCTATTGCTAGTTCTATTATAAAATATTTTTTGCATTTAGGATTGACACAAGAGAAATAAAAAAAAATGAACTTGAATTTTTTATCGCTTTACCTATGGCTTTACTATTTTGAATTTCCCGCGGGTTAGCTTTACCGCATCAATCAAAACGAGTAACATTCGAATTAAAATATATTCGGCATAACTAAATATCCACTTTTTTAATTTAACAAATTAAAATGTAAAACTATTTTTCAACTAGTATATTATTTGTTTTGCAAAAATGTTTTATTGTAAAATGTTAAATGGAAGCGCCATCCCCAGGTATCTTCCTTTTCCTAACGTCAAGATTCGGTGCGCCGTATAAGGTTTCATTCTGCCGCCATCTAGTGACGTATAATCCTACAATATGGCGGGAGCTAAATATCTTGAGAATTTTGAACAATTCTCATTGTGATTAGTAACATAACTTTGTCACTTCGCATCGAAACAGGTCAATTTTATCAGCCAGTACATGAATTCTATGAAATCTGGTGTCGATTATTAAATTACGTGGCAAGGAAAATGTGTGATTTGTGTTCAGAATTGTTGGATCTTCTGCATACATGTAAGTTACGCTGACTATCGTTTTCGCGTTGAAAAGGGTTTACGCTTGGCATTTCGTATCTAGCCTGTTGAAGTGCACTTGCGTTTAATCGGATAAAACGTTTTGTGGCTACAATCGCATTTACACAATACGTTAAATCTTTTGTTACATTTTGATTTAGTTCAAAATAAAATGTATAATCATTTTCAAATTTCGTTTTTTTAGATGATGTGAAAAATGCTTGCATTGAAACCATCCCTGTTAAGAAGAGCGATGTTGCTACTGTGTGTACTTACATCCAGGGTTGGGCTCAAAAGTAAGTTAAAATCAACCAATGAATTCATTTAACACTTAACTTGTGTATTTTCCATTCCAGGCAGTGTACTTGTTGCTACAAGGAAGGAAAGCTATTCGAAGCATTCAACAATTTAATTCAGAATATTTTACGCATTTCTCTGCAATTTTTAACGCAGTTAGCCGAGGATCTACAAAATTCTGGGAAAACTAACTTTGCGCAGTTTATAGCGAAAAAGGAGTTGTCCATAGTAGAGCTGCCAATTGAAAAAGACAAAAGTGATAAAGATGGGTCGAACTGTGATTCAAAAGCCAAATCAGAAACAGCAAAGGAGCTGGTCTCCTCTCTGCATGTTCGAACCATGCTAGAAAGCGATGACGAGGAATGGTCGTTAGACGACAATGAAAAGCTATTGCATTTTATTTCCAAAGTATTTCTTCTCAATTTCCCACTCTACGTCGCTTATAAGCACAGCGTTCATTCCAAAATGGAGGTAATTTGCATTTTATTTTATTTCTTTCTTTATAATTTTTAAAGTATTTAAATTTAATGCGTTTTAAAAATGTTCAGTTTAACGTGAGTAATGCAAAGTAGTGTGTAATTTCTGATATTTCAATTTCCAATGTTACAGTTTTCAGAAGAGCATCAACATGTGAGTGAATTTTGTTTTTTACAGGAAATTTCTCAGCAAGAGGTTGCTGCACTTGGTATTTATTGTGATACAAATGTAAGTTAGGCGAAAAAAAAGTCCGATCTTGAACTTTCTTCTAACATTCAGTACGAATTAATACGAAACAAGTGGAAAATATCAGTGCAGATATTCCTAACCTGAGTTATTTCCGCTAATCAATTTCAACAACAATGCCGTCTTATTGCAATACTTTTCCTCTATTTTTTATTAAAGTTTTTTTAAAAAATCGTTGAAATTCATATTGTTTCAATTTCTAATTTTAGGATCCAGAGATTCCAGTGTTTTTGGTACGAAATGTGTGTTTCTTTTGTGACCAAGGCGGAATTAATGCTATGACGGCGGCATTTCATAGCGCCTCACCAGAAACTCTTCCTTTCTCACTGGCTCATGCAATGATTGCTGTTGTTTCAAATGTAATTATAATTATAGCCATTGTTATTGCAAAATTTACAAATATTTTTATTTTTAGCTTAAATTATGGATGAACATTGGTACAATAGTGCAATGTCTTGTGCCGTTGAGGACAAATGTTATTAGGTAAACAATTTATTTATATTTTTTTTAAGTGTGCTGAATTTACGTATTTTATTTGTAGGTATATGTGCAAATTATCTGACAAAGATTTGAGGGTGACAGGCACAAGAAACATGTCGGAATTTATGTGGACAGCAGTGAAAGACCCATTGGATGCTCACCTTACCTTTGATAGAGAAGGTCTAGACCTTGCTTTTAAGTATTTTACAAGTTCCACATTGACCATGAGGTTGGCTGGGATTGCTCAAATAAATGTAATATAAAATTATAAAAGAGGAAAATGATTGAAATTAATAATTTTTTTAATTCGAATATTTTATTTCTCTTAGAACCACATAAATATGTACACCGAATTGTGCAACAGTGAAACTTTTATGGAAACTGAAAGTGTTGGCTTGGCATTAGCTAATTGGCTCATTCAAAATAAAGTTATTGAACACATTTTTGGACCAAACTTACACGTAGAGGTACGAAACAATTTAGTTGGTTTGTAATAAATAGTGACTAATGTCTTATCACTTGCAGATCATAAAACAAAGTCATTTCGTGCTCAATTTCCTTGCAACTGAGGGTCGAATAACCAATGACCACATTGACTGCATATGGGCAGCTGCACAATTAAAGCATTGTAGTAAACAAGTTCATGATTTGTTACCGCCTTTAATTAAAAATTTTGAGGCACATCCAGCACTTCATCTATACTGTTTGTTGTGTAAATTAGAACCAAAAGAACATACAGAACAGGTATACTGTTTTTATAATATACTGTAATTATATAATTATATCTTAAAATGAAAACGAATTTTCAGACATTGTGTCTCGCTTCTGCTCTTATAAAATTCATTTGGTCGAGTGGAGGAACTTCTCACGGAACGATGGCTATGACTGAATTTCCCACGTCACATTCACCATTTACTGCGATGTTAAAGGGATCAATAAACGTGTCTGAATTAGAAAAGGGTAAATTGGCCTATTTGTAATTCGTTTATGTAAAACTCGGACTAATTTTGAAATTTTAGTTACTCTAGGCTCAACAGTTAAGCGGAATGTTAGCAGCAGTGAACACAGTGTAAGTGTTGAAGCAAGTAACAGCGACGAAGAGGAACCAAGTGACTGCCAACCAGTTCAGAATACAAGTGAAGTAAGTTTAATAATGCAAGGATTATAAGAAGATATAAAAATAACTCTAAATGTTTTTGTAGCCTGATAGCTCACAGCTTAGTGATAAAAGACCAAGCAGCAACGAAGGAAGTGAAGAAGGGGGGAAAAAGAGACTGCAACAGCTGGCTAGGAAGAAAAAGGGTCTTCACCAAAGACAAAAACGAAAACGAATGATTTCTCGGCGAGAACCGGGAGAAATTGCAGAAATTGATGACAGTTCTGCAAGCAGTGCTGCTTTGGATAGCGATTTAAGTAACGTAACCACCGATTGCGAGGGAGTGGGAGAAAATTCGGGATTGCGAGTGAGTGGATTAAGCACCATGAGCGAGACTGACGACGATTCCGGTAATGAAGATTCGTCCGTAGATGACAAAGTTCAGGAAACTCGGTGCAAGATGTACCGACATAGACAGAAATTGAGGACTGCGCACAGAGTTGCGGAGAAATCGTTTTTGACTGGACACGGTAAAGTGGTTCAGTCGAAGGATTTAGCTGTTCATGATATGGCAGCTGCGAAAATAAATTTGGAAGATAACCTGAAGAGAGCTAGTAGGGTGTTTTCTGAATTGAATGAAGAAAAAGAAGAATGCTACAGTGGGTTGCAAACGGATTTGTCGATCAAAGATTTGCTCGTAGAAGGCGGTGAAAAGCTGGTGCATAAAAAACAGATCGATAAAGAAGAAGCTGGAAACAAAAGTGAAGACGAAAGTAAATTGAAGACAAATACCCATAAAAATGTAGTCGAAAATAAACAGAAAATGGAAGTTGAGGAAAAGCCGAAGTCAAAAGAAAATTCGAAAAAATGTGAAGTCGATCCAAAAATTCTTGAAGTAGAAAGCATAGTCGCAAAAATTACGAATGAAAAAGTTGAGGGTGGAAAAACTGACGAAGAGGATCAAAATCAAAAAGAGAGTATTGCTTCTACCTTTTGCGATGCACAGGAACCCGATATGGATGTACGGGAATATTCACAAATTGGGGAATCTGGTGAAAATGAAATTTATGATTGCCGTGAATATCTGGAACATATTCATTCTCAGCGTCATATCCGTGAACCAAGGTAGAACAAATTTCTATTTTTTTTTGTTTATTTTTATCTTCTAAATTTTACTTCAAATAAGAAAAATGTTTTAAATTCTTTTTTCGAAGTTTGAAAATTTTTTTTTTTCATTTTTTACCAATTTTTTTCTCATTACTTTTTTTTTAAAGGTTTTTTTGTAAGTTTTAAAAAAAAAAAAAAATTTAAATTTTCTTTAAAATTCTCTATAATATATTTTTTTTAAATTAAAAAAAAAAAAATTTTCTCCTTTTTTCATTTTTTTATTTTCAAATATTTAAAAAAAATATTTACAATTAAAACAAATTGAATTTCTTATACTGTAGTATAAAATTTTTTAAAATTTTATTAAGTTTTAATTTATTTTCTTTTTTTAATGCAGTGACATGGTAGAAGACATTCTCAGTCCTGACGATGGTAGTTGCAGTTCAAGAATAAGTAATAAATCGGAAAAAAATATGGCAGATTTTGATGGCGAAGAATCAGGCTGTGAGGAGGAATTGGTTCAACTGACAGCTCGAACACAATCTCATTTGAACTCGCAACAAATGCATCAACATTTTGCTACAATGAGTTCAGTTTATCGATCGCACGTACATAACGCAAAAGGTAGAAAAGGTTGGTAAAGTTAAGCATAATTGGATAGCAAGTGTTGTTATTAATAGTGTTTCATCGATATGGACCTAAAGAACAACAAATCGCTGCTGGACATTTCGACATCGACAAAGTATGCAAACCAGGCCATACTCTGCTTTGGGATTTGATTCAAGACGATATTGTGGTAAGTGATTGAGTGATTTTATTTTCCGTGAAAAGCAATGCAATAATTTTTAATCACAGGGTCAACTTGGGGAAGGATTAGCTGCGGAAACTGAGAAAACTTTGTGCAATTTGGTATGCTGGTCAACTGACAGAATCATTCGTATGAAATTTATTGAAGGCTGCTTAGAAAACTTGGCCACAAATCGGTAGGCTTGAAATAACTTGTCGAATGAATATGTTATCAGCTGTGATTTTATTTTAGATCTGTTGTTGTATCACTTCGCTTACTTCCCAAGTTATTTGGGTCGTTTCAACAATACAGAGTTGGAATGGATACTCATGCAATTACATTGTACGGTTTACTACATTTCGCATTAAATAAAAAATATTAATTTTTAACTTTTTTATGATTCAGGTGGGCAGAAAGAGAACACAAAATGATGAAGCATTTTTTCAATAACCTTCTTACATACACAACCCTTGCAAAAAAAATGGAGATTCATTCACCTCTTATGTAAGAAGCTGAATTGCTTACAATTGTGGCAATTTGGAACTGATTGTCTTTATTTCAATTACAGGTGTACTCATCAAACTGAAATTCAAGTGAGATTGCAATTTTTAACTTGTGTCTTTTCTTCCATGGGCTCGCCAGATAACTTCAGTAAGTTTGGTATTTTTGCAAATTTCTTTATCGATAATAATACCTTCGTTTATTTTAGGATTGACATTGGAGCAAGTAGACACATTGTGGAGTTGCTTGGCTTTCGATCAGGAATGTTCTGATGAATTATTCAGTTGGTTGCTAAATCAGGCAAAAAATAAAGATCAGCATGCGATGGGTTTAGACACATTTAAACACATATTTTTGGAAAAGGTATTTTAAATTGCAAGTATTTTATGCAATATATATTAATGTAATTTAACCTGAATTTTTAGATGCCGTTGCTATTACCTGAAACTACAAGTATGACTGCTTTGAATTTGTATCAGCAATTGAGTAGTCTTACACATCTTGCTGCTTCGGCATCAGAAGAAACTTCAGTTTCAGATGTCAGTATATAAAAGTTTTTGATTAAGTAGTACGAATTTATTTATTTATATGATTTTAATATAGATGTCTGGAATGGATCAACTTTGGGGCATTGCCCTTCGAGCTGAAAACACTGACGTGAGCATGGCGGCAATTCAGTATTTAAATAGTTATTACATCAATTGTAAGTTATGATTTATTTTAAATAAAAATTGTATTTTAATTAAATTAATTTTTCAGTTCATCACGGAACTCTTGAGAAAGAAGATGAATTTATTGAACGTTGTATGAATAATTTGTATACTGCCTCTCAGCAATTGGATGAAGCCGAAGATGCTAATTTAATTATAATACAGAGAGGACTGTTATTGCTGAAAACTCATTTAGAAACCTTCCAAAGACGGTAGAAATTTATCACATTTTATTATTGATTACTTATTCAATTTAATTTAAATGTATAGGTATTCGTACCACTTACGATTGTGGTTTTTGGATGGCTGTGGGATCATGAGACATCAGAAAAGTTTGGCTGAGAAACAAGCCATTCCACTTCGAATTGTTTGCCAACCCGGTGGATTGTCTGACAAAGTGACGTTTGAGATGCTGGGATCTGATTACGTTGCTGAGCTGAGAGCCGAAGTCACTCGTTGGTGGGAACAATTGCAACGCGCACAACAACAGAAAAGGAAGAATGCGGTATTAAGCCTTTTAGTTTACATCAATTCAGATTAAAGAAATGTATGTTTTATCACTAAAAATTAAATACTTTTTCAGGAATCTGGTACAAGTTCGCAGGACAATGGTGAAACGTCGTCTGGAATGCCACCTACAGAAGGACCTATTCGAATGATCAGTCAAGGACAAGAATTGTCTGCTGATTTAGATGAACGCACCTTACAAGATATGGGTTTTAAAGATATGCAGGTTAGATTACTTTGGTTGTAACTTAAATTGACACTAAATGATATTTATTTTTATAGTTGGTATTTGTTTCTGTGGGTGCTGCACGGCCGCAGAGAAAACGCGAAGGTTTAGAACCGACTTCTCAGTTACCAGCTCCTACCAGATTCAAGCTTCCAATGGAACTTTTATTACAAACTAGTCATTTTGAACAACTTTTTTGTTTGATGCAACAGCTGAGTTCTCTTAAATCTGTGAAAAATACTGGGGTGAGTTGAACTGTTTGATTATTTTATTGGATTTGTTATTTTATATTTGCATTTTAGGATTGGATGCCTCACACTAAAGGACAATTGTTATCCAGACGTGTATGGGAATTACTAATGATGCTGCCGACGTGCCCAACTATTTTGCAGGGATTTCAGAGTCTTGTAACAAAAGTGAATTATTTTAAATGTTGTTCATGTTAAAATTATTTTACAAATGAATTTATTTGGGTTTTAGGCAGTGAACAGGTCAAATGAAACTTCGTTTGAAAATTTGATCGATCCAGCAAGTCCACAAAAATTGATGTATTCTTTGCAAATCGTGGAATCGTTGGCTAAACCTAGTCGTTCTACTACTAAAACTGTAAAATGAATATTTTCTCTTTTTAAATTTTTAAAATAAAATAAAATTTTTTCTTTTGTAGGTATGCGTTGGGGATGGTGACAATGTAAATAAAGAAACTTCCGACAGCAAGAGTGAGCAAGATTTAAGTTTTACTGAAGAATTTATTAAACAAGGTGGTTTGCGACACATATTCGGTATTTTTATGTCTGGTGTTCTGCAGTCAAAGGATGGAGAAGAAGGAAACGAAGTAAATTTTCAAATTTCACAAAGTTGATTATGGTTTTAAAAAAATTTTTTTTTTTTAGTGGAAACAAGATTGTTTAGCTTATTTGCTGAAACTCATTAATCAATTTGGAATTGATCCAAACGAACTGGAAATGATTCGAGAAGACGTCATCGATAATTACGAGACACCCAGAAAGAAAACAAAAAAGAACAGACGAGGGAGTAATGAGAAATCACTCATTCCACGCTTGAATTCTGTAATATTTTACAAAGATGTTAGAAATTTTATAATTATTAATGCAATGTTTTGATTTTCAGGCAATGCTCGAACTGATGGAAGTAGAACCTGTCATGAACACGTTAATGAATGTCTTGGAGGAAGCTGCAACGATGAAAGATCCAAATTTTTATAAAACAGGATTCTGGGGTCGGGCACAAGTTGTTCATTACACCATAGGTCTACTGGTTCATTGGTCCTTTTCTTGTGAGGCAGTGAAGGCAGCCTTTTTTAATAGCCCTACCCTCCCGAAGCTCCTGAAGAGGCTTTTACTAGACGATCCTGAGGTGAAAAATATTATAAAAATTTTATCGCGTTGTACTATAATAACTTAACTATGTATGTTTTGTTAGCCGGAAGTTCGAAGAGAGGCATGTACAGGGCAGTACCGACTTTGCTTAGGCACAACAATTGATGGAAAGAATGGGCAAAAATATATTGCTCCTCTTTTGTCTTGTTTGCTTAGTTTTTTATCTGATGCTCAAGCGATGAAGTGCATGCGATTAGAAGTATGTTCAATTGGAAATTCATTTAAGGACTATGAAAAATGTTTCTTCCTGTTGCAGCCTGAAGAAGATGGTAAAGAGCCATACGGTTCAGCATGTAGAGATTATTTTTGGTTGGTCTGTCGTCTTGTTGACAGTTTAGACGATGAAATTATTAAGGAATTTAACGAACAAGTAAATAGTTTATTTTTTGTTAGAATCGTATGCATCAATATAAAATTTTATAATTTTTTTTTACATTTTAGCAGACAACAAAATTGGATTTTGATAATTTAATCAAGTATTTAGTAGAGTCCATTCTTTCTCGAGAATATCTTGAAACACGGCATGCAACAGTTGAAGATGATGGCCTTATCGGTCTATTAACACTGTGTACTGCTGTCATGAAACATAATCCTCCATTTAAGTTCAGTCAAGATGGTCAGGTAAATTTCATTTTAAAAAATTTAAATCTAAAATGACTTAAGTTTATTTTTTTATTTTTTTTTATTTTAGGCATTTCTGTTACATTTATTTGACTGTTTATTTGCCCTACCTAGTCCCAAACAGCGATTTTTACCTAAATGCAAATCAAACACAGCTCGATCAGCAGCTTATGATTTGATAATAGAATTGATTAAGAAATGCATCGAAAATTACACAATATTGCATAAATGTTTATTAAAACAACACAGTCCAGGTATAGATTCGAAGGTTGTAAATTTACAAACAAAGACATTGAATTTTGTTAATCAATAGACTCGCATTCCCCTTATCCTTGGGATTATTGGCCTCACGAAGACGGTCGTTCTGATTGCGGTTACGTCGGCCTGACGAATTTAGGTGCAACATGTTATATGGCTTCGTGCATGCAACATTTGTACATGATGCCTCAAGCTAGAGTTTCAATACTTGCAGCGAAAGTATGACGTGTTGAATTGTGAATGTAATTACGGCAAATAACCAGTCTTTCATTTTACAGCAATGCAATGAAGACAGCAAACATGAAAATACGTTGCATGAGCTGCAACGAATGTTTGCTTATTTACTTGTAAGGAATCTGGCATATTCGAGTGAAAAAAAGTAGTTTCTAATTTATATTTTTCAATTTCAGGAAAGCGAACGCAAGGCTTACAATCCCAAAAGTTTCTGTAAAGTATATGTAATGGACCATCAGCCGTTAAATACTGGCGAGCAGAAAGACATGGCTGAATTTTTTACTGATTTAATAAGCAAGCTGGAAGAGATGACACCTCAACTAAAAGAACTTGTCAAGACCTTGTTTTGCGGTGTTATTACCAACAATGTGGTTTCTTTGGTAAGGTTTTGTTGCATCGTTTTCCAGAATTGTTCTTAACAGCACTCATTTATATTTAGGACTGTCCTCATGTAAGCAGAACGATTGAGGAGTTTTATACAGTCAGATGCCAAGTTGCAGATATGAGAAACCTATATGTAATGCTGTGATTTGATTACCTATTTACTTTAAGTTTAAAAACGTGAAAATTTATTTCAGGAGTCGCTCGATGAGGTAACAGTAAAAGACACATTGGAAGGAGACAACATGTACACATGTTCTCAATGTGGGAAAAAAGTGAGAGCTGAGAAAAGGTAATTAAAAAAATCATTAAATTTTCTATTTAAATGCTTTCATTGGCATTTATTTACTGTTTAATTATTTTTACAGGGCTTGCTTTAAGAAATTGCCCAAAATAATATGTTTCAACACAATGCGTTACACTTTCAACATGGTGACCATGATGAAGGAGAAAGTAAATACTCACTTCTCATTCCCACTACGTTTAGATATGTCAGGGTATATAGAAAAAAACTTGATGCCTGAGCAATATAAAGGTATTTATTTTACACTCAAAATTGTATTTGCTAATTTGCTAATTTATTTTTAAAATTAGTTGATGATTGTGCCAAAGATGAGGAAGACAATTACTTGTACGATTTAATAGGAGTAACGGTGCATACAGGCACTGCAGATGGAGGCCACTATTACAGTTTTATTCGAGATAGGACGTCTTTAAATAAGGACAAATGGTGAGTTGAAATTAAATTTGTGAGGTTTTTTATTGTGCACTAATTGGCTTTTGTAGGTTTCTTTTCAACGATGCAGAAGTAAAACCGTTTGATCCTGCTCAAATTGCTGCGGAATGTTTTGGTGGTGAAATGACGGTAATGTTTGTAAGAAATTTGTGTTTGAATAGGTTTTATACAGTTGAGCGTATTTTTATCATTTCAGAGCAAGACTTATGACTCGGTCACTGATAAATTTATGGATTTTTCATTTGAAAAGGTTTTTGTTTTTCATTCTGGTAAAATTAATGTATTTCATTTTCAATTTAAAATTTATAGACAAATAGTGCCTACATGTTGTTTTATGAACGGTCTGTACCTGACACATCCGATGTAAAGGTTGAGTTGAAGTCATTGCGATCTACTGAAAATAACAAAGATGATCAACCTCATTTCGAGTTGTCCAAAGAATTAGCCGAATGGATTTGGCAAGATAATATGCAGTTTTTGCAGGATAAAAATATCTTTGAGCACACTTATTTCAAGTAAAGAATTTGGTAAAATTGAATTTATTGTCCACTAATTTTGCTTACAATTTTAGTTTCATGTGGCAAATCTGTGGCTACATACCACAAACTATGTCGCAGCATAAAGATGTGACACTGATGTCAGCTAAATTGAGCACATCGTTTGTTTTGGAAACTTTAATTCATGCTAAAGAGAAACCAACAATGGTTCAGTGGATTGAGTTGCTAACGAAACAGTGTAATTCTAGTCAAAGTGCTTGTGAGGTAATAGCTTCATTTTACACTATTGGAATTAGATTAAATTTTTTTTCTGAATTTCAGTGGTTTATGGATCACATGGCTGAAAACGATTGGTGGCCCGTTCAAATACTGATAAAATGCCCTAACCAAGTTGTCAGACAAATGTTCCAAAGGCTTTGTATACATGTCATCAATAAATTAAAGCCAGTGCATTCAGCACTTTATTTACAGCCATATGTCGATAGGTAGATTATTTCATTTTCACTTTTTTTTACTGTAAATAAATGTTTTTATTTGGCATGGTAGTGACGATTCATCAGACGTCGATATCGCACAAATTGGGCGATATTCTTGTGTTACTCGTTTCATTCGGAAGCTTCTTTCATTGGTATTTATTGAATTAAACGATGCAATTTAATTTATTAATCGTAAATACCAAACATTTCAGATTGAACATGGTGCCAAACAACATTGCAAACATTTAACGGAATATTTCACTTTTCTTTTGGAATTTGCAAAAATGGGAGAAGAGGAATCACAATTTTTGATTGCAACTGAAGCTATAGCAATAATGGTTAATTTTTATTTGGGACAAAAAACCTCAGAATATGTAATGAAAGAATAAATTTGAGTTTAGTTAAATTTTGTTAATAAATTTCTTGTTCAGATTGATGTAGTATCGGATGAAGACGACGACGATGATGATGATGTTATCTCCATTGTCGATGATAAATACAAACCAGCCTCGTTAGAAAAAATGATTACACTGATCGCAACTTTGACTGAAAAATCAAGAGGTGATGATCATCGCCTCCAGTTATCCGAAAACGATTTAAGTGCAGTTGCTGGTGGAAAAGTAATTTTTGTTGTGAGGATTACTAAATGACCTAAGCTAAATATCTTGTGTTTTATTTAGGGGTTTCCTTTTCTTTTTCAACAAATTCGTGATAATATCAATATCAGGCAGACATGTAATCTTATTTTCAGTTTGTGCCGGTGGAATGATAGGCTTGGAGCACACGTAAGAAAGCTAATGATTAATGCAATAATTTTTTTACTATTATTGTTTTTTATTAGATTATAACAATGATATTTCAAGCCATTACAAAACACAACGAGGTTGTTAAATTTAAAAAATATGCAATTTATTTTTTTTAAATAATTATTTTTATTTTTAGTTAAATCAACCTTTTTTCAAGCTGTTGTCTTTGTTAGTGGAATTTGTCGGAGGGCCTCCTGGCATGCCATCATTCACTAATCTTATATTGCAGAGAATTTGGGAAGTGAGTATTTATTTATATGAAAGAAAAATAAATTTTAAACTGGGGATTTAAAATCCATTAGTACTTTCAGGTTGCTGAGTACTGCCCTCAGCAATGTTTAGAATGGTTAGCGATGCAAGTGCCTCGTAATAAAGTTGCCCATTCGTGGGTACTGGCGAATATGGAGTCATGGGTCGAACACTTTTTAATTGCTCACGTTAATCAACGTGTTCGCCATGGTAAATTAATCACACTGGAAAAATAATGATTTTGAAACGATAATCTGCTTTTTTTTAGCTGCTGCGGTTTTACTCGTAAATTTAGTTCCTAGCAATAGTTTTCGACAAGCATATCGAACAGCAAGGACAATGCTGAGTCCACAGAAAGAAATAACAGTAAACAAAATATTGATTCGTTTGTGTATAACTTACTTATATATTTTTTTCAGATGAATGCTGAGAGTGTAATGATTTTGCACCAAATTTACGATTTGCTGTTACGGCTTCTAAAACGTGCAAAACACTTTGTCGGCAAGTTTTTCTAATATTGAAATACATTTCCAGTATGTAATGACAATTACGAATTCTATTTAGATCCAGCCCAGCATGGGACAACAAAATTAATGTCGTACTTTGCTCTAATGACGTATTGTCTCGTTTCAAGAACTGAGAGATTAATGGTAACATCACAGATTCATAATATTTAATCAATTTATTTCTTGTTTTAATTACGGTACTGCTTCTTTCTCGATTTAGTTTGGGCAATATTTTTTGGATTTATGGCAACTTTTTCAACCAAAGTTGTCGGAACCACCGATTTCTGTTCATCACAACAAACAAGCATTGTTAATTTTTTGGTATCAAGTCTGCATAGATTGTCCAGAAAATGTTAAACTTATTGTACAGAATGCACACGTAACTAAAAACATTGCGTTTAATTACATACTGTAAGTATAACACTGTTCATTTCAATTTTGTGTTTGTAATTAATACAATGATTTATCAGAGCCGATCACGATGATCAAGATGTTATGGTTTTCAATCGCTGCATGTTACCCGCATATTACGGTTTACTACGATTGTGCTGCCAGCAGTCGCGAGTGTTCACGCGGCAGTTGGCTAATCATCAAAATATTCAATGGGCTTTTAAAAACATAACACCATACACTACACAATACTCTGCGGTAAAGTTCTTTATTTTTTTTATTGTTGAAATTTATCGTGTAACATATATTGCTTTGTACAGGCTATTGATGAATTATTCAAACTGATGCGTTTATTTGTGTTGAAATATCCTGACAGCACGGAACAAGAACTAAAAGACATTCACACATTTAAACGCATGACACTGCAGTTATACTTGGGGATTCTGGATGCACGATCTTGTTGGACTACACTTATAACTGCTTGTCGAATTTTACTCGAAACAAATGAGGACAGGTTGTTTCTGTTGTACAATAACGGCCTACCAATGATGTCTGAGGTAAAAACGAGAGATTAAGGGAGAATTAATTAATACTAATTACTAATCAAATTGTTTATTTGCTGTGTTTCTAGGCTTTTTTAACTTTGCATGTGATGTATCACGAAGCCACAGCTTGTCATGTGGTTGGAGATCTAGTTGAATTGTTATCGATAGTTTCGGAAATATTAAAATGCGTTAGGGTGTATCGAGACAATAAAGAAGTTAAACATTGTTTGCTCAATTGGAAAGACAGGGTTGAAACTGCTAAGAAATTGGTTACGCTTTTAAATTCTTATACTCCGAGTGAATTACGACAGTTATGCATTGGTATTTCTCACCCCGAAATTTGAGAGATGATGTTTTTAAATTTTTAATTTTTATTGCAGAAATCTTGCGAGAATTAGTTATGCTTTACCCAGGAGAAATTATACAGACTCTGGTTCCTTTATTAACGCATTGCCACGCTACGTTTCAGGAAAACAACGTTGCTGGTAAGTTGAAATAAAAAAATTGTTACAGTGAAGTTCGAAAATTGTGCCAATAGCCTTTGTGTAGGCACAGATTGTGGCACATTGTTGCGACACATAAATGAAGAAGCAAGCTAATTTAATTTGTAAACAATTTTTCCTTCCTTTATTTCATAGGAAGGACCTTTAAAGAAATTGCTTCTGGTTTCTGTAAGTGTAGTTTTCTTAAAGGGTATTTTGAAATCAATTTAATATTAATTTATACAATATTTACATTTGGTCAAAAATTGGGTTTTTCCTTTGTATAATATTGCATTTTAAATGCAGATTTAATAATTGAAATGTCCCATTGCTATAAGAATAATGAGAAATATATCTGTGTTTACATTTTTCGTGTAATTTTTTTTTTCTAGTTACATTTGGTCCTTATTTCCCTAAGCAAGGTCAGAAATTGATTGTGAGTAAATCAAATATTCGTCCACAAAGGCCAATGTTTCAGATGTTTCTTCATCCTAGTCAAATTGAAGTTCCTAAAGTATTTTTTTAAATTAATTTTTAAAGACAATATTTAATATACTGAATTTTAAAATAAATAGGGATTAGAAGAAGATTACGATCAGAGTCTTTTGGATTTCTTTTTTCCATATCATCAATTAGTTGATATGTTATGCCGAATGGCAATCAATCACGATTTAGTGACCGATGGACTGGTCAGTCTTAGTGCCATGGTTGGCTTCGAAGGAATTCCCATGCATTTGGGTTTGTTTCCTAAATTGTGGTTGGACATTTATCAAGCTGAAGTAAGCAATGAATAAGTTTAATTTTTTTAAATTTATTTGCTAATTTTTTTTTTTTTAGCATATTGATAAAAAATATATTGAAATGCTTTGTACGAGTAATTATCTTGTTGACTATTTGGAGGCTGTTTTACTAGACGAACAGCCTTCTCTAAATAATCCTGTTATATATCAGTTTTGCAGTATATTTTTTCCAAAGGTATCTAGCTTCATTTCATAGTTAATTGAAAGTAAATTAATGAATTTATTTTAAAGGTTTATCACCAGGTTGTAAATGAACAACTCAAACAGCAAATAAACAACTTCATGTCATCTTTTCCGCTAAACGTAGAGCCAAAAGACTTAAACAAAGCTGCGTATAAAATCAATGGGGTATGTTCGAAACGAATTAAATCCATTTCACGTCTAATCAAAAAATTTGTATTATTAGGAGCTTCGAGTTCTTGTTATAGTATTTTCAACAAATAGTAACCAAACGGTGGAAGAAAGCTTTGTCCAAGGTTTAAGGCAGTTACAACAGTTATGTGATATGTGTTTAAAACGTGGATTACATCAAGAAGAAATAAGCGAAAGTCAAGACGCACGTAAGAATTATTTTTTTTTCTTATTGAGAGTACATTATTTTAATGTAAATAAATTTATTTAGCAAATACCGAAAAGCCTGCTAAAAGGCGAAAAGTGAGCGAAACGACTACGGAATCTACGACTCTTTCAGTTTGCACGGAGCCAGAATTATCTCAAGAAGGGAGTAGCAAATCGTTAGTTATCGGAGGCCCATCTACTAAAACGGATAACCCAAATTGGATCGAATTATTGTCACAAACCATCAGTCACTTACTAGTTAGAATTCAAGAGTTGAATAAAATGAGCACTTGAACAAGATTGTGTACAAAAACGATGAACTGAGCAGCAAATTTTTTCATTCATTAGGAAATGGTATTTAAATTGGATACATTTTAATTGTCTCTTGACAGAACGGATGTGATGTGACATTATTGTTTATTTTTGGTCATCAATTTTACATCATAAGTGTGGATGGAGTCCTATTAAGTGTTGCCTGGTGTTGTAAATATACCAGAAGTTTCGATTAGTGTCTGCAGTGGAAGAAAAGAAATATATGCCACCTTACACGACAGTTAGGAATTTATTTGAATTTCAAAATACTGTATCTGATTTAGCTGTGATGGTGAATAATTGAGCTATATTCATTATTTTTTGTAGCTATTTTAATTATTTATTTTGTAACCAGTCGGACACTACAGCATCTTGTAACAAAATTAACTTTTTAATGAAATGTTTCGGTGGATTGTCGTGTTGATTTTGTTTGTGAATGACACTGCTTGTAATAAATTTAATTTTTTTTTTTTTTAAATTTTAAAAAAACAAAGTAACTGTTATTTTTAGTACAGAATTTAGTGAAGATGATTTAATACTTCTCTCTTTTTATAACTAGATTAATTTGCATAAGCAAACAAAAAAAAATAATGTACCATATAACATTGTAACTAAAAGTTATTAATGTTTTAAATTTTTCTTTTTGGTTACAGTAATAAAAGAAAAACTGTAAATGAACATTCCAAACTTTAAAATTAAAAGATAATGAAATTCATATTTTGAGTAATTTTTACACGACTCGCTAACCTCATATTCTTTTCAGTAAACGTGACGCTCGTTTTAATGCTTGCTTCATCAAAGTATTGAAGAAATTATGCAAGCTAGGAAATATTATTAACAGTTTGCACACTATTATTTGTAAGTAATACATAAACCACGAGTAAATTTTCATTGGTTTTGTGTATTTAACATTGAATAAGTAGAAAGTGAAAGCAATGGCAGTTTCACAATCGAGTACTGGAATTATGAATTTAAATCCCGTCAGCATATTTAGAGATAATTCGTGAAAAATTACTGGGGGATTTGACAAAGCCGGTTTGATTATCTCGTTCAAAATTTGATGACATTTTTGGATAACTTGTACATAAGAACCATTACATATATTATAAGAATCATCAATTCCACACAAACTACCAATTGTTTTCCACAGATGAATAAGTCCTTTAATTTCTGTTTTCGTTGGTGACAATCCTAGTTTCTGTGGGAAGAGAATCATGGGAGCAACAAATGCAAATTGTGTAATTTCCATGTCCACTTGGGAAAAAGAAGATTGCCGCTTGTTCTCAACAGATGAGTGCATTTTCCTCATAATTTTTAAACTTCGGTAAGCCTCACCATTTTCCTTCCAATTTTCAATCTTGTACCACTTATTCATTACAGTCAGAGTTTTGAAATATCTTTTGAACGCTCTTTTTGGAGAACTTGTTTGTTTGGTGAAATTTAATGTGGCTGCAATACTCGGAATAGTTAAGAGCATCAAAAGCCCACATAAACACGACATGTACAAACTGAAGACATATTTTTCAAAAAATTTACAACCGATTTTATGTTTTTCACAATTAGAAGTTTTACATGTTTCAAATTCAAAGTCAATTTCCGTCGCTTCGTTTTCGTTTTCATCACAGTCATCCATTTCAGTTTATTTGAAGTTCGCTTTTATAAATGTATCGACTTGGGATTTGAATAAATCACTTGTGATTGCTTCGTCCAAAGCACAAGTTGGATTCTTCACCACATATTCGACGTAGACTGTTTTGTAAAGATTGTGAAGACGTTCTCGTACTCCGGTAGCTCCAAGGTCAGTGTTAAGAACGAATTTAAGTCCCGACGCAGTTTCGTAATAGTTCAGTTTATATTTACTTGTGCGAAAGCATAAAAAGCCATCGACGCAATCAGTGGGTGAAATCTTGCATATGAAGGAACGGATTGAGTATAACATTCCGTACATTAATTTTCCTTCTTCGTCCCTTGCCATATTGGCAACTTTTCGTCGAACCCATTCCGTGTAATACAATAATGCACCGTTTCGATCGAATATGTAGAAATTGTATACAGTCATCTTCAGGCGTGAACGTGAACGAACGTAATCCGGTTTAGAATTTCAAGACAGTGTGATTAGTCATAACGCCAATTTTAAATCATTGAGGGCGCTGCGAGTGAGGCGCAAAATTCAAGATTACAAGAAAGAGTACTCGGATATAAAGTCATAAAAATCCAGTCGATAATCCCTAGGTACGAATCGTGGTGAGAACCAAATAGATAAAAATGCACGTGCAGGGGTAAACAAGTGCTCGTGATCAAACAGATAGACAAAAGTGATTGCATTGCAGGAATATACGGCTATAGAAGCATCCTTACCGATCCTTACACACATCAAATGCCAGTAGCCTTTCTGGAAAAAACTAGAAAATTAGTGCTCAATCTTAATGGTGGATAAATTTAAGGACATTGATTTTTTTTATTGTGTGTGGTTTTTTTTTTATGGATTTCAATGGGTGAAATAAGTTATGCCCGTTTTTATTTTTTCTAAGTTATGTTCTCTTTGCATTGTTTTTCGAAGTTATGCCCGTTTTTATTTTTTCCGAAGTTATGCCCGTTTGCATTTTTTCCGAAATTATGTCCGAAATTCTGTTATAATTTACGGAATTACAATTATCATCTAATCTTTAGACTTATGAAATAACTCATCTCTTCTCATCCACAAATGTTGCCTGCAATAATCAAAGGTTTTATACCTGAAGAGGAAGAAGGGGGCGATGCAAAAATAATCTCCGGATTTAGGTATTTCAAAAGGTGGCAACCCTAACCAGAAATAATAAAGTCTAAGCTAGATTCTAAGCTAGATTCACTGCTGTGCCAGCAATTCCAGTTCTAATTTATTCCTCTTTGGGCTTTCCTGTCGAACTTGTGCTAATTCGACTCTACTGATTCCATGCCGTCTCTATTCGCCATTTGATCCCCTTTTTTTCCCAATTTCGAACTTGTGCCCGTTTGAAGCTACGCCTTTTCGTACTTATTCCCGGCACGACACAAACGTGTGTCAATCATTGGTATTAGCGTATTTTTTTCCCATTAATTCTTTGCTGGTTTCTAACAATTACCAATAAAATACAATAATCACTTCTGATGATTAAATTGTTGAAATTCAATAAAAATTTTAATTATGTTACTTATGTCATGGAAAAATATGAAATTACAAGGTTATTATGAATAAAATTTACATGTGAATTACTTATGCTACGCTCAAAAACAACGAACAGAACAGTAAAAAATAACAGTAAAAATAAATATAATGAAATTAACAAAATGAAACGATGACAAAACTTGAAGAACAAATGGAAAAGAACGATAAAACTGATTTTCTTCTTCTTCTAGTCTTCGACTGACCAAGAAATGTAACGATAAGCCCGTTTTTTGTCGCAGGAATAAGCATTTTCAGAGCTATCATCTATAACTTTGGACAAATTCTCTTTGTTTTGATCAGGTAAGTTATCCAACGCCTCGTAAACCAATGGCAAGGAAAAAAGGTGTTGAGCTACACACTGCTTGCACATGAACGGCGATTTGTTTGGTCCATAAGGCGCATCATCAATTTGATTTCTACAACAACCGGCGTGATGCAGAAATCGTTCACGTTTCCAAAGAGGATGATCAGGCTCAATAGAAAACACCTGCGGTACATCGTAAATGAAAACAATTGAAATATATTCTTTCCTCGGATTTTTACCTCAAAGCAACATTTTTTGCTGACTAGAGCTCTATGGTCCATACTACTCCAGAGTTTGTCTCGCAATAAGAGGAATTTTGGATATTTCGATTGCCAATTTCTTCCCAAAATCCAAGGAAATATTTCAAATTTAATGTCCTCTTCGTCCTCTTCCATGTCATGAGCCAAGAATCTGATAATAATAATAAAAATATAATAAAAATAATAAAAATAGATGAAATAGATGTAA
This sequence comes from Stenotaenia linearis, assembly GCA_034700445.1. Taxonomy (NCBI): domain Eukaryota; kingdom Metazoa; phylum Arthropoda; class Chilopoda; order Geophilomorpha; family Geophilidae; genus Stenotaenia; species Stenotaenia linearis. The sequence continues at coordinate 28,450 of JAQIXT010000168.1, forward strand.
TAAATACTTACAATGCAACGAAAAATGATAATCTGGAATAGTTCTTCTGTTTAACTTTTGCTCTTTGAAAATACACGAAAACCATTGCCAATAAGTACTGGAATAAGAGATAATAAATTGAGTTCCAATTTAAGAAAAAAAGATTATTTTAGTTTATACCTTGTCGACCAGCTTACAGCAAACGTCCTTCATTAAAAATTTTGTAATGATTTTGTCCTCTTCAAATAAATATATTATAAACAAATAAATATTATATAACAAATTTAGAATAAAATAAAAAATTATACCTAATAATTCAAAAAAGTTTTGCATATCCTCGGCTGTAGCTACGACATCGATTTGATTGTAGTCAATTAAAACTTGCCTCTGATTTCTTTTCTTAGTCTCCAGTGTTGACAGAGCATTAGCAGTACGTTTTCGTCCATTTATTTCCATCATAAGTATTAGAACTTCAGTCAATCGAAACAAGTTAAAACAGCTTTATTCTCTACTTCCGGAAACATATCGTCTGCTTTGCTCTCCTCGGATTTTCAACCTAAATTTACATTTCTTAGCTCCGCACTCGCGACATTTTAGCATTTACAAAGTTAAAAAGTATTTCATACAAATATACTTTATAAATATTATTCTTATTTTTAATAATTCTAACATTTATAAATTTAACTATATAAATTACATTTATTTTTTTCTTATTTTCTGTTTTAACCCAATCAAACTATGCCACGAGCAAAAGATCTGAAAAGTCCGGAAGTTCATCAACTAAAGCAGAAAATACGACAGAAATAACAGTAGTTGGTATCTTAGTAAAGTTAAGACAGCTGATTTAAAATGCGATCTATTTTGTTAACGCTAAGTAGTTTGGTTCTCTCAGCAACTGTAATTGGAAATGCATATTATCAAAAGAAACAGTTTTATCCTTCAGTGGTTTACATTACAAAATCCAACCCTAGTATGGCGGTAAGATGTTTTTGACGTGCAAAAATGTGTCACCTCAGTGTTAGAAACAATCAATTTTATTGTTTATAGGTTATTTATATTCAGGCTTTTGTTTTGGTAATCCTGATGGGAAAAATTATGAGGAAAGTTTTCTTTGGGCAATTACGAGCTGCTGAACTAGAGGTATACAGCTGTAAATTCATAGCATAATTTAGAAATAACCCTCGCTTATTTTTCTAAAAGCATTTGATTGAGCGCTCGTGGTACGCCATCACTGAAACATGTTTAGCATTCACCGTATTCAGGGATGATTTCAGTCCGAAATTTGTAGCCTTGTTTACTTTGTTATTATTTTTGAAATGTTTTCATTGGTTGGCAGATGATCGAGTTGATTACGTGAGTTTGTTTTTGTTGATGGTTAAAAATCAATTAAAACTCCGAATTTCTAAGACAGATGGAAAGAAGTCCCATGATATCAATTTTGTTTCATGTTCGAGTCGTTTGTAAGTGTTCTGACCTTTAAACTTACAAAGATAATTTAATTTTTCTTTTTCGTAAGGTTTACTGGTTGGATTGGGATTACTCGATGCCCACTTTGTAAATATGGCGTATTACAGTACCTTAACGAAAGGCGCAACTGTGCAGCTTGTGTTTGGCTTTGAGGTAAAATGAAAATAAAATTCTCCAAACGCATCCAACAAAAATGTACAACTGCTTATTATTTTTAGTACGCAATTCTTCTTATGAGCGTCATAAACATTTTCATTAAATATGTTCTGCATGCCATTGATTTACAAAGTGAAAATCCATGGGAGGACAAGGCTGTATATTTACTCTACACCGAACTCGTGATGGGTAAATCCGGTTTTAAAGTAATTAACTGCATGCAATTGAATTAATTGTGTTTTATTGCTCAACAGGATTCATCAAAGTTGTACTATATATGATATTTATGGTAATCATGATTAAAATTCATACGTTTCCACTGTTTGCAATTCGACCAATGTATTTAACTTTAAGGTAATGGATTTTCAAAGCACTCGATATTAAGAGGTTGACGTTAATTTCGATATTTAATTCCAGGGCATTTAAAAAAGCCTTAAACGACGTGATAATGTCTCGTCGTGCTATTCGAAATATGAACACATTGTATCCCGATGCTAGTCCAGAAGAGTTGGCTTCAGCTGACAATGTGTGCATTATTTGCCGGGAAGAGATGTTTTCGGCGAGCAAAAAATTACCTTGTAACCACATATTCCATGCAACCTGCTTAAGGTCGTGGTTTCAGCGTCAACAAACGTGTCCCACTTGTAGAATGGATGTTTTGCGTAGCACTCCTCCAATCCAACAACAACAACCTCAACAACAACAGCAGCAACAGCAACAGCTTCAGCAACCTTTTTTCAATTGTAAATATAAATTATTATTAAATTATTATAAACTTTAAAAATTTTATTTTATTAGTTCCTGGCTTTTTACCTGGCATGCTTCCTCCTGGTGCCATGCCGCCAATATGGCCAAATATGCCACAACAGGCGGCTGCAGTCCCCCAACCACCAATTCAACAGCCACTGCAATCACAACCGTCAACGCAATCATGTAAGAGGAAAAAATTTATCGCACGTTTTACACAATCTTAATTTTCCATCAATTTACAGCTTCTTCAGGTGGAAGTGGTCCAACGACTTCTACAACTACACCTCAAACACCCGTACCACCAATGGTGTTTCCACCATTTCCATTCATACCTTTCAGTAAGTCTTAAAAACTCGATTAAAAAACGCAAAAATTCTAAAGTCGAGCTAATCTTTTAGTGATTCCACCTCCAAGACCACCTACTAATTTTAGTGGACTAAGTGAAACCGAACTTCACGCGATGGAAGGCCAAGAGAGGCAACACATAGAGGCTCGAATTGAATGTCTAAGAAATATTCAAACCTTATTAGATGCTGCTGTGGTTCAGTTGCAGCAATACGCTACGATTGTTTCGACGATACCGTAAGCATCCAATAAATTTTTAATTCTGATGAATTAATTTGAGAGAAAAATATCTTTCCCAGGCCACCTGTAATTACGAACAATAAAAACCACGACGACTTAAATAAACCGTCGACATCTAAACAGGATTGCGACCAAAAAAGTAACGAAGCGGCTGCTTCAACGTCCAATGAACCTCAGAAAAATATATTCGAAGGTAAAAATTTTGACGATTTTAGAAATCTTTTTATTAATTTTAAATTTATGATAGATAATTCGAACGAGGGTTCTAGTTTAATAAATCCAGATTCCGAAGAGTCGAATACGAGTATAGACGAAAGGGAGCAATTACGTAGGCGACGGCTACAGAAGTTCGATGAAAAATTGAGTCGGGACGATAGAGCAATGGAGTTAGACTGAAAAATAAACTGAAATTGACACTAATCTTTTGTGCTAAGAAACTAAAGTGAATTTGGAAAAAGTTTTTTGTATTGCTTTACATTTGACTAGTGTTGTGAAGATAGACCATCGATGTGTAAATCAAATATATTTTATTATCACAAGAGGATTACGCAACTTGTCTTTGATGCAATAGAGAACAATGTTTACACCGGTTTAATCATTTTGAAATGTGAAATGAAAGCAAAGAAAATATTTTAGAGCAGTTTATTGGGCAAAGTGAATTTAAAATAGGCTTCATAAAAGAAAAACAAAAGCAAAGGAATTGCTGATCACAGGATAGACAATACAATTAAAAAAAAACTTGGAAGCATGCGTACAATTACTTCGCATTTCAAACTAAATATTGCCCTTTGCATTTTTTAAACTGCAAGTTTGTTTTATATTTCTACATTTAACTCGAGATGTCTAGCATAAAATTCTGGTGTACCTGACACCAATTTTCCAACAAGTTTTCTTTAGAACAATTTGAGGTACACTGTTTACAAACCCCTTTCCCCCAATGCACTAAAATTTGGCTACATCCAATGAATGAAATATAAAAATGTTTGGAAGGACTTGGGAGTTGCAAAAAAGGTACAGTGTAATAAGAATAATGGGAGAAATTTTTGTATATAAAATACCTCTTAAGTATTCTCAAATGAAATGATATGTTATCTTTAACCTTGTTGGGGCTAGAGCACCGTTTTTTAATTTTTTTTCTTCTTTTCTTTTTTTGAAAAAATGCCATCACGGAAGGCTATTAAATGGAAAATAGTTATTTACGATACAAAAAAAAACTTTACTAGAAAATTATCGTTAAGATCACTTTAAAAAAATTATAAAAGTTACGAAAAATTTGACTCCTGATTTTAGAAGTTCTACCAATTATGAATCACGCAACATGGGCAATTCTCATGTTTAAAACAAAACTAATCAGATCACCAATCGCTTTTACAAAACTATTCCATGGCGCTTTTTTAAAGATAAAATAAAAGAAAAATTATGAGTACTTAAATTGGCATGAAAAATAAGCTTAACAGGCGAATCTTGGCCAAAATAAAACCTTTGATGAATTATCAGAACTGCCTGAGTTTTCATTTAAAATATTTATATATATATGATAATATATAGTATATGTATATATATAGATGTGACTATGTATATATACATATTTGTAAGGAGGAAAGGGAGCAAAGATGAGATCAACGTGATCCATTCTTCAGAACGGAACGCCAGAATCTGTGGAAAAAAATTAAATCAACAAATTTTAAATTTGATAAATTTTTTTTTTATACCCAAACTGTCGAGTGCTTGCTCGGTCACACTTAAGCAAAGTGATTCCAAACAATTCGTCATATCGGAATCTAGATTAGGATTCTCAGTGGCTGAAAGGTGGAAAAAAACTATTAGAAAGTTGTTTAGTATGCTCAGAACTTTTCTCTTACACGACTTTCTTGTTTGAGAAAACAATTGGTACGGACGAACTGGCGCAGACTTTGTCCTCTGCAGTGCAACGTGTGGTTTTGTATGCTGTGAAAATATAAGCCGTGAGCAAACATTGAGAAAATTATTTCCTTATTTACAGCGAATATTACGTCTTGTAAACTAGGTCGCTTATTACTGAACATCAGACTTCCGTTGGCGTTTTTAGTAGGCGAATAGATAGTTGGCGACAACACCGATGGCGGTTTGCTCCCAATTGTGCGTGACGTTTGCTGATATTGTGTCGGACGGCGCCGCGTTATCAGACCTCCCCCGGGAGGAAAACTGCTTCCTTGACTCAAAATGGGCGCAAACTCAGACGTAAAATTATTATTGTACTGATTGGTCCAGCGACTAAACGAAAAAAGGGAGAGAAAAAAATTAACGAAACATAAAAACGAGATTTAGTGAAACCTTACTTTCGATTGTGACGATTATCCAAGCCTCTGCGAGGAGGCAATGGATGCCACACTTTTTGAATTTGTTGCTTCCAGCTAAATAAACGTCGCTTTTCAATCCTCGTAAACGCCTTTTGTTAAATTCTATTGTTAGATTTGATTCTTATAAAAATAATAATTTTATACCTCATGATTTAAGCACCGGTCGATTAAAACCAAATAAAGATTAAAGTTTTCATCATCTTGATGACTCGAAACAAGTAATTGCGTGCAAACTGGAAATAAAATAAACAAATAACGCAAAACAATCGCGATTTGCTTACTCACACACCAACATACCTTTGCCCATAACCCTCGTGTACTGACTAGGCAAATCGCCTTCCACGATCGTCTGACCGCCGTCAGAATCGTTTTCGCACGATGGAAGAGGAGAAACAGACCCGTCTTGGATCTGAATGTCGTTTAAATTGGAATTATCATCCAAAGTCGAAATGCCCTCAGTTATTGAATGACTTTTGATTGGCGTGAGGATTATGTTTTTCAATTCGTTTAACGTATTCTTCAAACTTCCTCCCTCTACAACTTCCTGAACAAAAATTACAAAAAAAAATTATAATCAATTCGTCACAACGCTCGAAACAACATACTTTTTCAAGGGACCGTAAAATGTGTTGTCTTTCCTTTAACTTGGTAATATTTAGAACAATTTTATGACGCGCTCCTTTTGTTACATTCTGTTTAAACAATTTTCATGACGTTAACACCATTTAACAACACATTACCACAATCGACATTACCATCGCTTCCAGCTGTTCTTCAGTCAACTCGAGCATTTCGTCATAGGTCATTTGAGCGAACAAATGAGCGTATTTGTGTAGTCTCAAACTTTTTAACCAAGTAGGCACATCTAAATAAACAAAACAATACTTTATTTAATCTTTCTTTAACCTTCAATGTATATTTTTTTCCAAATGTAATCTACCACTTTTTTATCAGTCAAACCCCATTTACCCAGGTCAGTGACCCAAGTGATAAAACCACATGTACAAACCCAGCTGCTCCGTTATTAATTTACTCATTAAAAAATTTTTATTTTTCAAAAATAAAGAGTTTAACCTTTCATTCCATTTCCTTCGACTGTAAAAGAATTGCGTGGCTCGTCCAAATGGGTTTCACTCCCACTTCCCGAAGATGCCAAACTGCTTTGAGGCGAAAGAGGCGCATGTTCCAAAGGCAGTGACATGGAGCGCTGTTTTGTCCGAGTGGGTGGCTCGTCTTGAACCATCCAGTCATTTATTGGACTCGGAGGTACATTCATAGGTGAAGTTAGAATGTTATTTCTTCGAATACGCGAGTGGAAAGACGTAAAAATGGAACTACCAGTACCTTTAAAATAAACAAAAACCAAAATTGTAAAATTTTCACTTAATAAACTTTCCTGATTTAGTTTAACTACGAACGAGAATTAGTCCCTTGCTGCAAAAAGATGGCTTAACGATCCTTTTCCATTCAAGAGACTATCTCGTTCGTAAATAGGAATGTGCGATATTATTTGTTTGTAAGTGCGATGAAATATTGAAAAAACATCGCATCTCGTATGATAAATCGGAATTCGGAATATTCAGCAATTTTGCAATATATTAGTGTTTTAATAAAATTTTCGTTAAGAAAAATTGTTTCAAGAGTTGATTTCCCAACAAACATTGTGATCGCACATTCCTGGGAAATAGAGGTGGACATATTTTAAATAGTGACCTTGAGACAAAGGCACAGAATTGGCGCTGGCACTTGTACTTGGGACAGAAGAATTTTGAAGAAGCGGATGGTTGCTATCGAAGTGTCCAATTCCATTGGAACTCGACAGACAACCAATATGATCGGAACTATTTCCGTTGAGCACAGGCCCGTCCGAACACCAGCCGTTATCGGATGAATGGCTGTTGTAATGCAGACCCGTCGTCTCGTTGATGACGGGAGGCGTCAAAAACCCACTAAGACGTTCCTCGAGTTGGCGCAGCCACATCGTGAGGCTTCTGCGGTCGTCCTGCGACAGCGCTGGATGGATGAGGGAATACGAGAGCAATTGGCGACTCTCCTCCATGTGTATGTTGTGTTCTAACGAGTGGCTGAGCACCCGTAAAAGTAACGACAAATATTGCTCTTTGGCTTCACCATTCCCAGGTCGAAGCAATGGCAAATGGATCAGTAACTGAGACACTACGTGTTCCTTCGAATCCGAACCAAGACTAATGACAAAACCTTTAATTAAAAATAAAAAAAAATTAATTAATTTGCTAATTAGAAAAAATAATTTCAAGTTATTAAAATTAACGAGAATTGTTGTTTATCAGTAAGCATGCGTTAGGGTACGAGGCACACTTACAAACTAGGATAACAGGTTAACTCAAGTTCATCAGCAACGTTCCTGTGCTGCTAAAAAGGTCATTACTCTCTCTCTCCTAATTTTTTTTTTTTACCACTTCTAATTCTTTAAATTGTTTTTCCACCAACGATCTTTGCGTGGGACGAGCAAACAACTCGTTCCCAAGCTTCTACAGTGTCATTACCAGATGCCAACTAGTCAGGGTCATTAAAAAATATTATTTACAAAAAATGTGATCGAGTTAGCCACAATATCTTTTTACGATCGCTCGCTTTTAATATCCCTTTTTACGCCGAGCAATACATCTTAAAGATGCAGCTTCCTCCCCACTTATAAAGTAGATGATACTCGAGCAGCGAGTCAGTCGATGGGTGGAGCTAAAGACGAGAATTCTTTAAAAACGACTAGTAAATGTCAAATGTCACTGCACGTATCCAAATCTCTTAGCACCAGTGTTTTAAAGACGCTACAAATTGCCGTTTTAAACAACTCGATATAAAATGTTGAATTTTTTTATTTGAATGTTTAAAATTTAGTTTATGGTATTTTCCTCGCGATCGTCACGACTTCGTCTAATACATCAAGGATAGTAATCAAAATATTCAGGAAGGATACGGTATAAACTCGGAGTTTATGAGTTCCAGAAAAAGGGCCAAGGATTTCTTATCTCTTATTCCCGGCTGGTCGGCACTATCATAAATAGTTTTTTTTTTATTTGTCAGTTTTAACCTACACAATTACTCGGATGATAATTATCGTTATAAACGCTTTATTCTCCTCGCACCATTACAGCTGTTTATTTTTCAATTTTTAAAATAAAATTAAAAAAGGATTTAATTGTATTTAACGGAGTGGTTAAAAGTCAATTTAGTTAATTACTTTTAACCTACTCGTCGCAATTAATGAAAATTTATTATTCAGTCGCATGACTCAAAACGACACTTCAGTTTAATTCTGTTCGTCCTCATTTCACTCACCAGTGGCGAGAAGTCATCGACTCCGCACTCAATTTTACAGAGATGCAATGGAAAAGGGAGGTCATTTACCATCGTTATCCTTTATGAAATGCAAGCGACAGCAATCTCAAACGTGTCCTATAATTTCACTGACCTACACACCCATTATTTACGCAAAAATTAAAAAAAAAACCAAACAAAAACCAATTATTTCATCATTCCCATCGAATTTCAAAACCGATTCCGATTCATCATTGATAACATTTCGTATTGTGTAAACTTTTTCTATTAATTCCTTCATTGAAAAATACTGACACAAATTGTTTCCACTTAGATAATTCCACCGCACATGTGCTGCTCGTAATAAGAACATCAGCCCATTACTGAATTCCAAACACCTTCTAACCCTCCTTTTTTTCTTCTCCATCATTTCCCCCATCAGAAAACCTAAAACAACCAACCAAAAAATCCTCCAGATCACCGGTATTAGTCCTAATGATAATAAATCATCCGTTAACATACATTTTATTCATTACGTCTCGAAATAAACGGTTCGATGATTGGCAGTTTCCGTTCACAACCCAAACTAGACTCCTGTGGAGCAAAATAAGGGACGATTGGGCATCCCTAGGAAAGTGAAATGGATTCACTCCCAGCTGTCCAATCTACCCCACGCGAGACCTCTGACTGAGTACAAAAGAGTCCCAATACAGTACAAGCAGCTGATTCGAGGGGAAAGTCAACTGAGGTCCAAATGCGACATTCGATAAAAAAAGGAAAACACAACAAACTTTTTGTTTGCATTTTTTTTTTCCTGGCAAGAACAAACTAATTCCCCTCATTTTTTCAGCTCTCGCAATTTACAACCCTTTACAATCTAATTGTAATGGTTGATAGACTCGGCAGACATGTGTGCATAAAGCCACATGAACAAATTAGCAAAATAAATAAGAGTCTCATGGCCATGGCGCGAGACATCTGGCTATAATCAAACCACGAAATTAAATACATGGTGGATCGTTCACTTAACACTAAGCAAATTAACTTTCAAAAATAAAAGAAAAACAAAAAAATAATCGTTAATCATTTTTTTCCTTCACTTTACGTCACATACGCTGACTCACTGAAGAAATTCATTAAAAAAAATTATTTCCAACATCTGTAGCCTTCAAAAACACAAGCAAAATTCATTCGTAATAATAACCGTAAACACACGTATCAGAAAAATAGCAACTAGGAATTTGATTGTACTATCAAATCTAATTATCTCGTCGAGTCAAGCGCTTGTTTATCATCAGACGAGCGAAACGATAAAAAATATCTGGCACAAAAAATTCAAAACAAGTGTATTCAAACTTTGAAATTAAGCACACAGTGAGAGTCAGTAACCTATAAACAATTTTTAAGACCGATTATCCTTGCAAGGTCGACTTGTAAAAATTAAGCGATAAATCTCCCGAACTTCGATCACATTTTCCCACACCCAAACCGATTCCCGAGTTTAAATGCAAATTCTAACTCGAAATTCGTTCGTATTACATTACGGCAAAGTCCAATCGAGAAGGATTTTGTATTTTTTCAACGCAATAAATAAGCGAAAATTAGTATGTAATCGGTTAGCAACAGGCATCAAATGGCGACCGAGTAAACAGTCAAAACCAAACTCGAGATAAGATTGCTTCTATGAAACTCTTTCAACCTAGTTCTAAAAAAAAACAGAATAAATAAAATGAAAAAATATAAGATAAACAGGCCTTTGATATTTGGCCAATGGAACTAAATGAATTTTTAATCGTTTTATATTACATCTCCACATTAACTTTTTTCCTCACTCGTAACGATAAAATATTAAAATCTAATTTATTTAGCTATTAATTAATCTGCTTTACAAACAACGTTAAACCACTCGAACTGCTAATAAATAAAACATCAAATTTAAGATGTTAATCACTTCCTTCATCGCTCCGCCATTTTAATTCCATTTTAATGCATCGAAACGAAGTCGGAATCAAATCTCGCTTCAACAATCATTTACTTTTCCCCGTTCATGACGTCGGGTAATACCTAAAGGGAGTAGGTGACCCAATTTGTCAATCCAGTAAGCAAAGCAGCCACTGGCCCTCAAGAGGGTCAACGAATGGAAAAACAAAACACGAACATCAAATGGCACAATTTTTCTACGTCAAATGTTAATTACTTCACCTTGGCCATATTGTTAAAACAAGACAAGAGAATCTCACGCATAAAGGCCACTGGACTGATAGATAGGTCAAAAAGTTCAATGTCCAATCGATTTTTTTTCCCGAAAAAAAAATTCGATTTTTTCCTCGTATTTACCGTTTTTTGAAAATTTGAAAATGTTACCTCTAAAAACTGAATTCAAGGTCAAGTTGTGATGAGCTTTGAATTACAAAATAGACCATATAACGACCTCTCCCCTCAACGAGGATGATATATTTCATTAGCTGCCTAGTACGATGTCCCACAACTTGTCTAAAAGGAGGTTGATGATCTACCTGCCTTCTCTCCACCCAAAGACCGGTTTTTTTCTTCTTTTTTTTTTTACTTCAATTTTTTTTTCTCGCAGCATCCAACCTAGTAACCCATTTGTGGAACTATCATGTGGGTGCGATGATAATGACATTGTTAAGCCAGGAAAAGAGAAAAAGATATTCAAAAATGACTCGCTCGTATTTCAAAATATACGGAGCTTATCCAATTAAAAAAAATTATCACGGCGCGATAACATTTGTAGCAAAAACTTCAATTTCCGTGACCGAAAAACTTATCCGAGTTCTATTTTCGTGAATTAAAAATGTAACACTGGAATAGCTAAATTATTCTAATTAACCGAGTCAACTTACCAGGGTCGTTCGCTTGTTCTTGCAAGGCGTGATGTTCAGTGCATTCGGCTAAAGATTGTTCGAGCACGTGGCCTATGAAGGATGTTTGAGTGGCATTCAGTTTCTTAAGCAACGAGTAAAGAGCCACCGTCTGTTCGCATTCATTCCACTGATCAAACCATGTGCTGATAGCGTTCACTTGGTCGCGGAACATGAACGTCGACTTCATCATGTCACCTAATATGACGAATGCAATGTCACACTGTAATCCTTGGACTTATATATCAAATTAAAGTACAAAAAATTAAAAAAGAATTAAGCAATCAGAAAATTCAAAGAGAAAATCAAAATTGATAATAATCCGCGTTAATAACGGTTAAAAAAAAAAAAAAAAAGGAACTAACTAAATTGGAAAGTGCCGGTGTCTGCCCCAAGAAACGAGGTGGCAGATGTGGCAGCTCCAATAAAAGATGTTGATCTTGCAGCAAATATCATTCCATGTTTTGGGTGCGAACTCGCTCGCTAACCGTAGTCGCGCGCAGCCGTATGGGAGGTTACGAATTCCGTGGGCCGCGAGTGATTGGTTCCCGCGCCTCCATGCTTTCGGCTTCCGCTCTCATTTCATTTTATAACTCAATCTCGCAACTGCCATAACACAAAGTTAAATTCATAACGCGAAACTCGTAAAAGAAAACAAGCAGATAAATGAAAACTCGACATTAAATGCAAAAATTGTATCGAAATCTGCAGGACGTCATGTCAAGGTCTAATAAACCACGCAATAGAAGTGGACACACCCGACCTCGCCCCATTTCGCGTCCAAGACGTAAAACGAAATCCACTCCAAGCACATGTGCATTGGAAAGTGTTTGCGCTTAAATGCGCAGTTGGTATCCATTGTTTCATTTACCATTTTGTTTGTTAAAAAGGAGAAAAAATATCGCTCGGTAAGCCTAAAATTGTGCAGACGTGCGGTTTGAGGTAATGTTTATGAGCGAGAGAGAGAAATACGGGGTTTTATGAAACGAAGAACTAGTGTTTTACGTACTTACGGCGACATGAATAGTTTCATCGTTCACAACTCGTACCGAAAAGGGTTGCAGACGTCCAAATAAATAAAAAGCATCCGCCTCGTCATTTTAATTTGCACATGCTGAACGCAGGCTGAACGGAAATCAGATTCAATGACGTCATGACAGTAGGGGAAATCGGGCGAGTCGATTATTATTAAGGATGTGTTACGGTGGACTTTCGACTCGCAAATGTTGCCTCCAAAATTTAAATACGTCTATATTTACTTTTCTTTTAATGGAACTGATAAATAAAACAATCGAAAATGCAACTTACTAATTTACATTGATTTTAAATACTGTACGAACAATACAGAATAAGTTTACAAAACATGTACATTAAAAAAAGGTTTGACAATTTTTTTTTTCCTTATTAAAAATTATGAAATAGAAAAAAATTTACATTCTCGTGTTATATGAATTACATCAAATAATAATAATAATATAAAACAAATGTAAATGTATACAGTTTAATACAATTCCAAAATTCATTAATACAATTGATATAGAAGAAATGTAAAATGAATCAAATACTATGAAGTTTGTAGATTTAGTTATTATTATTATTAAAATTGCACTAAAGTGATGGCAGTGAGTAAGGCAAAATAATATACTGAGCCGATTCAAGCCAAGGCACTTGTCCTCTTCGAAAGGCCTGTTAGAAAACTGGTAAAATATTTAAATTTCGCTAATTATTCCTGAAAAGCAAATTCATATTATTTTCATTTAATTCATGCAATTCGATTTAAAATTTAATAAATTTAATAAATTTAGAAAGAAAATGGTAAAATTAATTTTTTAAGTACAAAACACACTTGAATGGTAATATTTTTGAGCAGCAATAAATTTCTTAAGCAAACATCAGTTGTGTATGGTCCGATCACATGTTCACAGGAAAGTTTTAAAAAACTATAAAGAATAAATAGTGCTGCAAATGGTATATACAAATCATGAAAATACATTAACAAACTCTGGAAGAACGAGATAATATATTAGATAAACCTTCAAAAGCTTAACTACCGCTTACTAATACGATTAATTATTATAGTATTAGAATTATTATCGATTATTATTAGTCCTAACTGTTTATGAGTTCTAAATATATACATCTTATGAACAACAGTACCTAATGCAGTTTTTTAAATAAATTTTATGGTTAGGCAGTGGAATTTAAACTACGAATATCAGGTTTGTTCAAATCGATTTTGCTCAACTCTGTAATTGTGTAGAAATTCGTAACTAAACAAGAATTGACTTTTGGCACCAGATAATACGTTTCCTGAGTAAAAATAAAGAAATAATAAGTCAGTTGGTCACAGACATTCTCAAACATTCTGTATATTGTGCATTTATGCCTCAAAAACTAGTAAAGTACATCGATTCACGGTGAATGTTTCTCGAAACAAGTTCAAAATGTTAATCTAAATATACACGTTAAAAAAAAGTAAAAACTCTTGTGAAGTTGTTCAAAATATTTATGGATGCAAATTAAGTTCTCAAAATTATTGGCATAAAATAAAATTTCAAAAAATGTATGTGCCTTTAAAAAATAGCTTACAAATAGTTTTGTGTTTAAAAAAAATATCACAGGCTTGTTTCTTATAAACACTAAAAACCTTGTCCAAGTTAGCTATTCCGTTTTTCACACGACAATTTCCTGACTGACAAACTGTGGTGGCGATTTGTATAAAATGCTGATAGGTCTTTTCCGTCTGTGATGAGAATTGTGCTCTTGGAATTCAATCGGAGGCTCGATCACCTGATGATGACGTAAGTTTTGAGAAAGAACGTTGGTATAATCTTTGATCAAATGTGCAATCTGAGAAGCCTAAATGAAAAATAAATTGTTTACTTAAAAAAAAAATTATATTTAAAAAAAAAATCCTTACTTGATTAGTGGTAAAAATGTATTTACTGCCTTTGCCTACACTTCCGGTGACAATCATCAAACTGTTCAAAGACGGACTATAGCTTACGATATTCTCATACTCGCAATGGCAAAGAACAACCTAAAAATTAAATCAAATTAAATTTTATTAAAATTGAGAAAATAATTTCATTTTACTCTCGATCGTTGTTCCAACAAGTGAAGTCCGTTATGGTCGACTGCAAGCCACAGAGTCTTAGACCACATCGAAGTATACGATTGCTAAATTAATACAGAAAGTATAAAATCAAATTTTGAAGGAAAAATAAAACATTATTTTCTCACCGTCACTTCAAACACGGTCGCCTTATGCAAAGGCCAACTGTGTATGAGATTCAAAAACGCTTGCTTGCTCTGCTCTGCATCCAGACCAAGTAAACTTTGGTGTTGCATCGAGACCGATTCTTTCAACACACTGACGAGAATTCGAGGCGGTAAGCAACGCGTCATTACATTTCTATAATCTCCTTTCCCCTCTTGATAATCTCCCAATTCCAGTTGCGCTCGCAAAGCACACATCATAACCTAATAAATAAACATTATTAACAAAAAATAATCAAAGTTTAATTTCAGTCTTACGGCTTCTTGCTCTGTAACTGGATATTTATCACTGCGCAAATTGTGCACCATCTGGTGATACAGCAATTCTTTTTCGACGGGGTCATTTAAGCTCACATATGCATCGAGAAACAGGTGTTTCTGTAATAAATATAGAAAATTAATAAGATATGAGAACGCAATAAAGAAATTCATTTCCTTTAATGTATAGAAAAAAATTCGCTCGAAGAAAAATTTGAACCTTGAATAGGAAGATGTGTTGCTTCTTGGCCGACTTCCAAGTACCGCCTTGATTATAGCGCTCCCACTTGGCCATCGCTTCGGTGAGTTTTTCATCTGGCAACATATTTCGCTCTGAAACGAATGTCAAATAAATACTTTACTTTTGGTCTACCGAGAAGGAGCTTAAAATAAAAACAGTTGCCCAGTCAATTACCAGTGCTTCCAAGTACTTCATAAATCGAGTAACCAAGTGCGGTTGGCTTCAGTCCAATTTTACCTTTGACTATTTCAACAACCTGCATCAAAGCGTAATTGCATTATTAGATGGTAATAAATTTCAAAATTAATTCTTACATCCTTGGTCGTGGCAGAGGCATCGAACTCTGCAGACTGATATTGGCCGTCCATAAAGTAAATTCTCGAGTACACGTGTCTCCTGAAAAATTCATAAATTGCGTCAAATTTATTCTTCATTTTATTCGATTATCGTTTACCTATTGATCGTGCACATCACTTCGTCTTTTGAGGGCGGCCACTGCCTGGTTCGTGTCTCCAGACATCTTTGCAGGCATTGCAGTGCAAACTGTGCATATTGCCCTTCCTCGGTTACGTCATCTGCTGAACATCTGCGAAGATGTGAAATCAGGTATTTCAAGATAAGTTTGTTTGAAGGTGCGATCACACTGCATAGCACTGTTATCAACTGCCAATGCCTCATGTTGACTCGACTATTCAGATCTGAAATAACATTCAAAATCAACAGTCACACCAAATGAAAATAAACTATTTAAAAAAAAATTACCAGGATGATCGGTTGTTTGTTTAATAAGTTGTAAACAAAATTCGTTCAACAGGACATCCTTTCTCATACATTTTTCTAGCATTATTTGTACAACGTGAATTAATTCTTCCTCGTTCATTTTTTCTGACTCCACTAAAAAGAAAAAGATTTAAGTTTTAAAATTTATCGTTTAATAACAAATATTACTAGAACGAGACAATCCGGAGTATAATAAAATGGAACCGAAGACTTTAACAGCCTCTTCCTCCATTTCAGGATCAACTATGACACTCAAACTTTGAGTGATTGGGATTTTTGTGAAAGCCCAGAAGTTGCGACCGAAAGTTTTGTACGATTCATCGACATCACCAGATTCGGCCCTCAACTTCTCGAAGCGACTGCGATTAAATCTAGAAATCAAATTCACAATTAAAAATTATTTCTCTTTCTAATTCCTCTATTAATTTACTTTCGCAATGTTGTTCGCAGGAATCCCGAACTCTCATCCTGAAGTTTACGCAAAACACTGTGATCGACCAACTGCCTACGACGATTAAAAACCTCGTAATACAATTTCTGTCGGTCTTCGTTAGTAATTTTTGACTGAAACGAGTATTAGAATAATAAGCATTGTGAAATTAAAATAATAAATTTTTTTCTCCACCTTTTTCATCGGATCGTACGATTGCTTCATCCAATTTGCATGTGCAGGCGAGTAACTTGCAATAAGATGGCCTATTTCATTTTTCTGTTTAGCCTCGAACACAAAACATTTCTGCGGATCTGGCAGCAGTTTGCTCAACGTAAAGGTGATGAAATCATCCGAGGGATTGACCATAACGGATTCGATATCGCTGTATCTGTAGGCATTCATTATGGTTTTTTGTTCCGTATGGAGCATTACAATGCCTTCGGCATTGACACCAAGCAGCAAGTTGTTTCCTAGAATTCAAATCCATAAATTATTTCAACTTCTTAAACAAAATTTCAAAATATTTACCGTAAGACCAATATCCTTTATATGTAACAGGATATAGAGCACATCCGTATTGTGGATATTGCATAACACATGACAAATACCATACTTTAGCGACCAATTCTGACTTTCCAGTGCCGTAAGCCTTGTGTGCATCTGCAACAGCAGTGATCCAGTCTGATTGGTTTCTCGTTTTTCGAATTCTTTCGCACATAAAATGCTCAATATCCGAATACCTGCAATCACGAACCGTTACTCAAAGCGCTATTTCAAAAACTCATTTGTTTTACCAGTTCAGTTTGTCATCTTGCGCTTCACCTAATAAGACTTGGGCCTGCAAGCCTGCCAATTGGAGTGCAATTTTTTCATTGACGGGAAACTCATCAGCCTAAAACACAATAAATGATCACGAGAAATCCTAAACCAAACAAAATTTCCATACCTTAACCACACTATGGACGGCTTGAGCATAGAGCAGATTTACTTCTACAGGATCTTGAGGAATTTCTTTTGTATTACGAAATATCCTCTTTCGGAAGACAAAACGACATTCGCCTCCACCTAGAGCCTGGACTGGTCCCCTTTTAGACAAAGTTGTATACTTAGTAAAGTTCGCGGACGTTCGTTGATGATTTTCCCATTGAGAAATAACATCGGCAATGTAATCATGTCCGCGAATGAAGTGTTCGCCTTCGGGTGTGTTCTGAGCACAAAATCAAAACAGCATAAAATTAACCAATTATTTTATTGGCAGGTTAATAAAAGTTACCTCGTAAAGCGCCCATCCTTCGAGAGATCGTAATGCAATTTTATCAGCCAATCGCTGCATTGCATCGCTCGCTGTGTCTGATGGATGAACATCAATTGCCTTTGTTCGCCCATCCATAAAATAAAATCGGCAAACTAAAGTCCCAACATTCCTTACGGCTGAAATCTCTAATTTCGAAGGAGGCATTTTCCTTCCAGTAACTTTGGTACTTTTGAAATTGTCGATGCACCACTGAGCATATTCACCAACCATGTCACCTTCCAATACGCTTTTCTTGAAAAAGCACATGACGTACTAAAAAAATTAAATAATAATTGTAAAATAAACAAACCAATGAAATTATAATTATAATTATAATACCTTGCTTAAGGTCTTCGAGGGATGAAATGCAATCACAACTAAGCTAAATATCAACCAAACTTTAAGCGTGCTATCGCGTTCCGGGTTATTCGTTGCTTGCCTAATTAACTGACAATAAATTTCATCTCTAAGCTCTTCTCTCTCAATTCCATAAGCGATAATAGTTTGTATAGTTAAGCTTTCGAGCTCTGGTTTTACATCGCCTTTGATGTATTTGCACAAGTCCTGAAATGCATAATAAAATGTTTAAAATACAGACAAATTCTTCTTTAAAACACTCAAACTCAAACCTTAAAAATACTGCACGCTATGTTAATATTTTCTGGATCATACATATGTACATGAGATGTCTGTATAGCAGTTGCTTTTGTATATTTAACCAATTCGTATTTTGGAATGACATCCTGAAAATTGAATAAATTTATTAATTATAAATTATAATTTAAAAAAAAAATTAAATTTTTATTACTCCGGTTGACTTTCTGTGCCTCGTCAAAGTTCTGATCATTGTGGTCCCGCCTCCATCTTTAAGATGGGAATTGAAATACTTCTCAGCAAATTCAATCATATCATAATGGCGTGAATCATCTTCCAAATCAGCATTTTCATCCAACGCTTCCAATGCATTCAACTTCTTCTCCACCCTTTGTTTCCGCCTGAGTTCTCGCTCTGGATCTTCGTGATCGTGCAACCTCTTTCGACTCTTTAATTTATAATGCGGGTCGAAAATATCCTGCAAATTTACATTTATATTGTCGAAAATCCGAACTTTTAAGTGAATTTCAAATACGCTTACTACAGTTCCTCCGCTCGATGCCATAACATCACTGGACGACGACATGGTGCTGCTGGTCATCGGATTTGGAGATCTGACAACTTTATTTCTGAGAACTGGAGACGGGCTTCTGCAACTGTTTTCTGACGCAGCGCTCCATTTGTGCCCATTGGTAACCACAGGATGGTTTGGATGTGGGCTTGCTGGACGTGCACTAACTGCCACATCATTAGTTTCAACAGGTTGCTCGTTTTCTTCCGTTTCCTGCTCTTGTTCAACAGGTTCTTCTTTATCTAAAGCTGGTTCTGGAGTTGTTAGACCCAAATTATCCATCTATAAAAAAAATTAATTATCAAAGAGAAAATTATAAATGAAATTTTCTGTCTTACTTCCATATCGTGCAAAAAGTCGTCCATATCTTGATTGATTTCCTGAACATAATCTTGCGCTTGCCCTCTCGCATCTTGGACATCAGATAGAAAACTAAACATTTCGTCCAAATCTAGACATTCAGCCGTTTCCTGTGCTCTTCGGACGTTAAGTTCAGCCATAATGGTTAAGGTTGCCAGCTCTTCCTGCGCAGCACTAAAAAAAAACAAGGAAAAAACACAAAAATTAAACAAAATCGCAAATGAAATTGAAATCAACTAAACTAGAAACATTCTTTAAACTAATTGCATTCACATTCAATTTTATATCCAGAAATAAACTCACCAATTTGGCATCGCCTCCTCCACCTGCAGTCTTTCGGTTCAAAACAAATAACACAACTTATTTATTATAAATAAAATTACGAAACATGAAGACAAAGCCAACTTAAGCCAACTTAAAATTATCTTATATTCTAATAGCAAAGCAACAAAATGTAAAATTATTTACCGAACAGATTCCTCGAGAGCAATTCGCTCCTGTTCCTCCTGCAGCGCAAGTTCCTCTTCCTGCTTTAGACGTTCCTCCTCTAATTTTTCTTGTCGACGAGCCTCTTCTTCGACACGACGCATTTCACGCAGCGCAGCAGCAACTTCTCGAGCAAACATTCCTCGTAAATGTTTCTGCAAAATTTAAAAATGTTACAAATTAACAAAACGATAAAATTTCACTGCTCATTACCTGAATAACAATGCAAGCTCGTCTCTTTTTGAGAAATTCCAACCTCGATTTCAAACATCTAAATTTATTCTGAACCACAATAGCAGCTTGACGTTTTTTCAAAAATTCTAAACAAAAATCAATTTAATTTTAAAAACTCGTTCAAAAAATTTTTTTAATGTTTACCTCTTCTTTGCACGTGACCTCTCCAGACTTTCTGAATCATAATTGCCATAATCCAACGAATTTCTTGTCTTTTATCTTGCAAAGGCTCACACACGCTACTCCTCATAAACACTTTAGTTTCGCCAACTTGCCATTCCATGTGCGGCATGTCATAACTATTCATTATGTATTCAATGGCGGCTTTAGGGTTCGACGGCAAATCCTCGGGTCTCACCAAACATCGGTAATTTTCAAGAAATGCGTCAAACGATGAATGAATAGGATAACCCTAAATAAAATAAAAATAATTAAATAAACAAATCAATCAAAACCAATCATAATATACCTCTTTTCGTATGCGAATAATATCCAGCATGCCCAAATATCTTAACTGAGTTTGCACAAGATCGTTGTCGTAATTATCGGCAGCTTTCACCGAATTCGGTTTGATGCATCGAACGTACCAAGGAGTCGTAGACTGTAGCACATCGACCAACGACTGCAATTGCTGGCGAAAAGCATCGCCAACCGTTGGTTTACCTTTAGTCATGGTTTTAGTTGTGTTGGTCACTCCATTACCGACTCGCGAAATAGTAAATCCGATTAAATCCTTTAAACCATATAACTGTGTTATTTCAACAATATCAATAATCGCGTTATAATTAACATACTTCGAATTTTGTTAATTCCTTCACAAATGAATTCGTCGACTTTTGCATGAAATCGAAAAATACGTCCTGTTGGACGTCTTTATTCTTATCTATGAAGCCATCTATGGTATACATAACAACCCCGGCATAGTGATAAACCCCGAATTCCTTCTCCCATCTCCGTTTATCTTCGCCTTTGATATAATGGCAGTGCCCCTCGAATTCCTGATGCAGCTTTCCAACGAAATTTACATCGGTTCCCTAGCAATTTTTCAACAAAAAAAAAATATTAAAAAAATCATAACAGTAAAAAATGTATATATAAAAAAATATTACTTTTGGCATTCTGCATTCCTCAGTGAGTAATCTCAAAATACATTTTGGAGGCTGAAAATTTATTAAAAATTAAAAACAAATTCTTAATAAAACTCACACAAATTCCTCACCTTTTCGATGAGTTCAAGGCAAAATGAGTTATCAGTAAAAGATATATGAGAAAATTGGATGCCCTCTTGACGGTACTAAAAAAAAAAAAAAAAAAAAAATTTAATCCATTGTAATCCACAAACTAAATTAAAAACTTACAGTTTCTTGTTCCAAAGCAAAAACATAATGATTAAAAAATTTGTGCAATTTCTCATTAGTGTAATTGATACACAACTGTTCGAAACTATTAACGGCAAAATTTTCGAATCCAAAAATATCAAGTACGCCCAAAAACCGGGCATTGTCCTGACCAGGATTTGTGCAAGTGTTGATATGATGAACGAGCCAAGCAAACGTTCGTGAATATAAAGCCTTTGCCATTGCATGTCTATTCTCCCTTGCCTATAAAAAATAAAATAACAAAATACAATATCACTTGTACACCACCAAAACCCATCAAGCCCAACTCTATTATTGCAAAGCCCCTTTAAACTCCCCAGATCCAATAATCACACTCTTTCAGACACTCTTTGCTCAATACTCTTGAGATTTTCTAGAAAAATAGTGAGGTAAGAAACATCTTTTATGTCCTTTTGTTGTTGAAATAGGATCATTGCGCTGTGCTGGATTAAAGCTAGCAAAGTGTTCGTGTAACATATGAATACCATTTCACAGCGCATAAATTATTTGCCACTTCATCCTTAATTTACAATGCGTTAATTCCAAGTGTGTCTTACATCTTCATAAAGCAACTTTATACAACAAAATTTTCCAGAATAATTCAATTATTAATTAGAAAATAAAATTTCTTATTTATTTCATATTTATAATATAGTTTTTGTTGAATTTATTTTCTATAAATTTTTAATTATTTCCAGTAATGATTTATAACCGGGATTAAGTACAGGAGGAGTCCTTTGGGAAGAGTGAACGGCGAAATTAAATTCCTTTTATGGAATGCTCGTTCTTGGAAGGTAAAAAAGGAACTCTAAAAGCTAGCCTTTTACTGTGCCCGCCAAATTAAACAGCTACAAGCTCAATTATATAGATTGGGCTCTTACAACCGTGTTGACACAAGACTGCAAACAAAAATCTTGTTGTAAACCATTAAAGTATTAAAATTTCACCTCTTCAAGCCCGGGAACCTAATTTAAGAGAATAAAACTTTACTGGTGTATTGATTTCCACTAAGATTTTCCCAGAAACTTATTGGAACAAAGAGCATTGGCACAAAAGTCTTTTCCTAGCAGTTGAATATGAAATTAGACTACACCTCGAATTGAAGGGAATGGACGCTAAAACATTGTAATTATTTTCATCGCTATTATTACCTCGTGTAATTTGAGTGGAATCTCGGTTACGTTTCCTCGGACATTAATCTGCCGTTTGAGAGCGACTTGAGTTAGATCCTCCATCCGAAGCCCCAAAAGGGTCGAAATGGTCATCAGCGTGTCTTCGTCTTGCGCGCACAGTCGACACCGTTCACCGTCTTCGTCTTCAAATTCCAGATTGCCAATCCACAATATGGCCGAAAGAACGCTATAAATCCCATCACACATTTCCAACGGCACATTGAGCACGGTCATGGCCAGACGCAGAGAATCAAAAGCAGCGGAGTCGTTCACACCGTCGATGGAGAAACATCCACTTTGCCGCAAGTAGGTATAAGTTGACGCGGGACCAATCATAAACTGCTCGGCAAGTTCCTTATTTATTGCAGCTCCTGCGACTAATTGATAAAACACGTGATAATTTCGCTCTTGGGGCGATTGGAATGTTATCCGTGATTGCTCCAATAAATAATCCTGAATGATGCAGCCCTTAATTTGGTACTTGTTGTCAAAACACACTTGGATGAATTTTCCAAACCGACTCGAATTATCATTTCGCACTGATTTCGCGTTACCTAATTTTAAAAAAAAATTTTAAAAATTAAAAATTTGAAATAAAATAATTATAAAAGTGCCAATTTAATTCACATTAATCACTTTATAATTTTTATAAACACTATTTTTGTTATTTATTTTAAATTTAACGTTTATTAAGTTTATTCTCTATAAATTTCTAATTTTTTCCAGCGTTGATGTTAAATAAATCCAATAATTTAATAACAATTTATTTCCCTTTAGATATTATGAATATTTATTGCAAGTATCCACTATCGCTTTAATATTTATTACTCACCAAAAGCTTCTAATATGGTGTTGGCTTCTAAAATTTGTTGCTCGATCCAAGTAGATACATTGCTCGTCACCGAACATAAATATTGTAAGATAAACTTCGTTGTTTCAGTCTGGAAATATAATTTTTTAAAATTTTTTTTTTAAAATTATAAATTGCTATGAAAAGTGCAGTGAACCAAAAACACTGCCAAAGAATGAAGTCAAAAAAAATTAAGAAAAAATTCCGATTTTTTAAATGATAAAAACACAATTTAAAAAAATGTGCCCTTGAAACACCATCGAGTGGACGAAATATCGGCGCCCAGTTGGAAATTGGCCAAAACAGGAAAAGGGTGGAGTAAATTTTAAAGCGAAAAAAATCTCTTTAACCAACAACAACTCAAAAATTATTACACGAAATCATTACATTACAGGGAATTCCCTTTTATCCCTTTAATGGAACCAAACATTTATCACCACATTTCCATAATCCTTTAAATCTTTTGATCTCAAAATTATCATCTTCAAAAACCCAATAAAACACTCCTTGTTATTAAATTATAAAAACAAGATTTACATCCACTGAATTCAGCCAGGTACACAACAAACACGCAAAGGATAATCGATCGATTCGGTTTACCTTTCCTGCTCCACTTTCTCCACTGATGACACAAGACTGGTTGTGAGGTAAATTTTGCAGGTTGTAATACGCTGCTTCGGCAATAGCAAACACATGGGGTTCCTGCAGACCAATTTTCTGACCGCTGTATTTGAAGACATGTTCCTAGAATTATTATTATCAATTGTTTATTTTCACCACAGAAAATGGACGGCTGCCTCCCAATAGCGTTAGCTAGAATTGGAGACAGCCTAAGTACAAAAGGAAACAATAAATACATAAATACACTTAGTGGAGTTACAGACGGGACTAAAAGATTAAATAATTAAATCACGTAAATAATTATTTATTTCATTTTATTTTATTTTAATTGAAAGAAATTTGCTCAATTAATTTGTATATCTCTGTCGAGTTAATCTTTGGCACTTCCTTTGCTGACCAATCTTGTATTTAATTGGCTTTTCCTTCATCCCCCATTAAGTCCGAGTTCTCTACTGCACATACCAGATTTATTCCGTTCGACAGACAATTCCTTTCATTCTCTAATCTACAAACTGCATTCTTGTGCTTCACTTCCTTTCGTAACATTACATACCATACGACCCTCGAGGCCCCTTTCTTATTTTTTATTCCCTTCAAAACACAACATGCTGTCGCTCACTTTAATATATGAATGCATGCGTGTGATCTAATTAAAGGCGGCCGACAATTCCCCGGTTTCTCCAATTTATTGAAGGAAAAATCGATTCCAACCCGAATTTGTCTTTATTTTTAATAAGTTGTACGAGATCAATAACCCTTCGAAAATTGTTAAAGGGCCGGATATTAAAGTCACTATCTTATATCTTCCAGCCTTGTACGATGTATTATGGTATGTATTATTTCTCTCTACCAGAAAGGATTTTCATCGATTTTTGCCTCCGAAAAAAATTTTAATCCTATTTTTGAGTTTGGATTTTTTAGTTTAAAATTGAAGGAGAAGCAATGGTTCCGGTTAACTCGGTCACCGGTTAATCGGATAAGTCTTAAAGAACACAAACATATCGAGAAAATAAGCAGAAACTGCTTCACTTATTTCGGATAAAGGACTTGGATGCTTATGAAGGCCTTTGTTGAGTAAATCATGACTATAGTAATCGCAGATTAACTTGGTAATAAACTCATGAGATTCAAATAGAGTAGTAATTTTTGATTTTTTAAAAATCTTTCATAAATATTTTTCATAAATATTAGAGTTTGCAAAGGACAATGTGTTAGATGTGTTAGATTTATAATTAACATGGAATTTATAAGTTATAAGACATAAGTTTTGTTCTCCGGAAACTCTCTAATATAAAATTTTCCAAAATGTGAAGAAAGGCTGTCACCCTACAGCAAATTGACTAATTAGGGAGAAAGCTAACAAAGCAAAGCAAATAATACAAATTAAAGTGCAAAATAAAAAATAAAATAAAAAATAAAATTTAATCCTGAGCACCATGCAGAACCCTCATTAACTCACCACGATACTGAGCGAAAGACGGACTAAAAATATCAATATTAGCTCCAACATTATTAAATCGTTTAACAGTTCTATCGACTGAATCATATAAATATGAAACATACAACAGGTCACAACCTGGAATGACTGAAGGTATAAAAAATTTCAATCGGGATAAAACACAAGATAAAAACATAAGGATCCTTGCAACAATTTATTCAGTGAGAAAACACAAAAAACTAAAAGACTGAGCTTCACTAGGAGTGGCGTTCTTCAAAAAATAGACAAATCCACGCCGTAAACTCTAAAACTAAATCACTTATCAAATATTTGACTTTTTCTTAATTAAATCCAACTTCTAAGACTGAACTCGAAACCTTTAAACGGTGCATTTAACTAATCGAACCAGATTCTCCGAACTGCTAAGCAGTTGTTGACAAAGTGTTATTGCCAAATTAGACATTTTATGGCTCCAGTGTGCTCTTAACTTAACCAGGCGAGCGAACAGATCCTGCTCTACTGTCGCCTCTCACAGGCAAACATCCAGAGATGTGGTTAATTAGTTTTCCTGTCACCAAGCGTAACTAGTCAGACCAAATTAACTGATTAAATCACTAAATGACCCAAGAAAACTCATTCCACTCCATCCTGCCTAAATGAATCACCATCTAACCCTAAGTTCCATTTTTTCTTACAAAATAAAACATTTCATTTTATTTTGTTAACAAAACAAAACCAAGAAGCTTGTGACCTTGTACAAAGGGGTGAGGGGGTCTGCAAAGAGTAGAAAGACGGGACAGATGGCAGTTCAGCACCTTGAGCCCTTGCAAGGAAAAGAGCAAGGTGAACAAAAGCAGGTGAGCGGGAACAAGCTGACCCGGGAAACACGAGTTGGTTTTCAATTGATAAGGTGAGCCTTTTTTCCTTCCCCAATTTCACTCAAATCACAAAAGCGGTCGGTGGAAAAGGAGGAAAAGGAATTTTGCAAGAAATAAATGTAATTACTCTTTTTTTTTTAATACAGTAAATGCCCTATTATGGAGAATTGAGAGTAGTCTTTCGTATAAATATTGCAATCAGTTAAAGTCCATACCCACGCAGACCAATTTATCATTTCCCAGCAGATGTAATGCAGACCCATTTTTTCTCTACATCTGCAAAATGAGCAATTCCATCATTCTAAACTACTTATTTCTGCTGATCTTGAATGCAAGAAAATCAGATTTACAAAAATTTACAGTAATTAAATTTATTGTAAAAAAAAAAAAAAAAAAAAAAAAAAAAAAAAAAAAAAAAAAAACAAATTTTTTTAAACACAAATTTTCTTAATTAACAATTTAAATTTAATTTAATAATTTTGACGTTCTCGCTCAACCGAGCAAATACAATCTGGCTGTGTACACAACTTTAAAAAAACGCTTATTCTTAATCCAGCGAATTGACTGAATTTCAGATGGAGTTTTTCAGACCAATCCAATATCTTTCCTTACACACTTTTCGCTCACCCAGAAGAAAATCAATAAACTGGGAAATATTAATCTGCCAATTCTAAAATTGATTTCATTTTATCCCTCACTAAATTCCACAATTTCGTAATTTTTATCAAACTATTTTAAAGTTAAATAAAATTTTGTTTATTTATAGGGTGTCTTTATCAGAAGTGAAAACGCCTCTGAATTCGTGTTTTGATTGACGCTCAGAGGGGAATTGGTAACCAGAGACGTGAAAACTTGCCTCCCAAATCTCCTTCTGTCATTACATTCTTCCAACTAAGCTTGAATGATTTGAAAACAACTCGGAGTAAATATTACAAATAAAATGCTGTCACATTTGCACAACACGTCAACCCCCAACATCTGCGTATACAATTATGTTGGTTGCAAGCATCAAACATTAAAACTGACAGAACAGAAAAAACCTAATATTTATGTGGGGCAGATTAAGTTCACACAACACATTTCAATCCGTTTGGTTTTGTGTTGAAGGTTTTGGAGAGAAAAAAAAATTCATTTTAACCTCAACGTTTTTGCAAACTCGAGCTAAAAAAATGCAAATTTTATCTGTTCCACTGAATCATAAAATTGTTATTCCTCGTAAACGTGATATGAGTTATAAAAACCGTCTTGCGAATTATGTATTAAGATTAAAAGCAGATTATCTGTGTTTTATCACTTTTCTCTGGAAAGTAGTTAATGGGTTTTTTTTTGGTTTTTTTTCTTTATTGGATGATGAATCTGTGAATATTATCAGTTTGAATTATTGTTATCTTTGCCTTGTTTAAAACAATGTTTACATCGAAGAAATTTATGTTTTTGTGTTGTATCCTAATGTTTTTAGTCACGTTAAAAGAGAATAAAGAATGAGAATTAGTGAATGGCGTGGACGCATTGTTTGTAGCCATAATAAATCAATACTCGTGGACATCTGTCAACGACCTTCATTGAATATTTTATAATTCGGCCTTATTGCTCATGTAAAAAAAATCGATGTTTAGTGACAAAATTGTAATTGGATATACAAGACCGACATTTCACAGCACTGTATTAGAATTTACAATAAATTTAATTTTAAACTTTTGTAAACAATTTTTCTTGCATGCTGCACACGGCCACCATTTTGTTGCTTATTTTGAAGTAGCCGCCCGAGCAAAAGGAAATTTCATTCCATGCAAATTTAAATTTTAAAAAAATCGAAGAAAATAAAAAATTTAAAGCAGAGTCTCAAAATTTTTCATTATATTCGATTTTTGAAACACAAACACGGCCTACAAAACAAATCGATCCGTTCAACCTCCCGTGCTCAAGAATTTCATTTGTTTATCACGAGTGTACACTAAGCGATTTAAAACTACGTTGTTTCATTCCTAAACGACAAATGTTTTTATTGATTTAACCTCCAGCGTCGTTTTTAATTTTATTTTCAATTTCAAAACCCGGAATCGAACAATAGTTTTAATTTTTGTATTACAAAACTTGTTGTTTCCGATTTGCCTTCAAACAAATAAAACATCCGCCTCTGATATCCAGGAAGACAAAAGACCTTCGCTCTTTGCCTTGACCCGAAATTTTTCCAAAAAAATTACGGGGTTAAGTTTGAATTGAAAAGATGATGATGTATAATGGAAGCTCGTGAGGGATCAATTGTTTCACAGTTGAATACTCGACACTGGAATAACGTTCCATCTTCCACGCGATTTTGCCAAAAGGTCAAAAACATAACATTTTGGTGATTCAACTGACATTTCAGAACTCAACTAATCGATTTTCCCATGACATAAAACAAAAATACCCAATAAATTTCGAAACTTTTTCCAACTCCGGTTTCACCAGTTTTACTGCCAAAAAACAATGATAAACAACTTCTCTCAAAACACGAACTTCGCCTGATCGATAACGTCGAAGGATCCAGAAAGAATAAAACCTTAACCTTGTGACGCTAATGAAAATAGACAAACGCAATACAGACATTTCCTGAGTTAAAGCTTCCATTTTCATCAAACCACGTTTCCATGGCAACATGTAACAAACCGCAAAGTAGGTCTAATCACTCCGCAGAAAAATATTCTTCAAATAACAATTTTGCGCGCGTAAAAATAATAAAAATAATTGTAGCTGTGTCTGCACTAGGCTTATGAAACAATTTCATCAAATCTGCACAGGAGGGGGAATAATATTACCCATAATGACACACCAGCTTCAATAAACACAGCACTCGAAAACGGAAATTCATCAATTTAGGTAAAGAAACAACTATCAATATGTAGGCACTTCTAAGAAGTAAACTTAGGGTTATATATAGAGGGGCCACTTTCTCCCCATATAGCTATTTCAAGCCAATTAGTGTTATTAGGAGGCAGGAATTCCCCCTAAAACCCCACTAAGGGGTGAAACTAATAAATTAGTCTGCAAATCAAGAGCACAATTGTACAGACTATTTTCATCTCTTCATTTTGCCTGTTTGCGCGCGGGGATTGATGGGTAATTCATTTTTTCTTCTAAAATTCAATACTTAACAGCATCTACTAATGTGTTTTAGGCAGAAAGAGTTTATGGCCCTTATTAGCAAAGATTTAAAAAATAAAAAATAAATTAAATTAAATTTTAAAAAAATTTTAGAAAAAAATTTTAGAAGTATAAAATAAGAAGAAAATTATTACATTAAAGAAAGAAAATTGGCGCCCAGGAAACTCTAGATCATCCAAGAACAGCAGGCATGTCCGGATATAAAGGGTGAAGTTACCCCACCCTTTTCCCTCCTACACATGCTGCCAATTTATGAGATATGATGTCATCCCGTGACAGAATTTCAAGAACTACTCATAACGATACAATTTAATGAAATGGCATCAAAAAGTCATGTTTGTTTATTAATAATTTCATATTTCTGTAACCTTAAGGGTTCAAGAAAAAACAAAATTTTTTTTTCTTTTTTTTTTCCTAAAATTTAATGAGTCTTGCATGTAACTCTGCAGGCGTAATAAATCATTCACTGCATAGCTAATTTCTTTATTAAAGAAGAAGAGCGTGAAAAACCATCAACTTAACTCTTCCCTTTCCGCAAGACTAATTCATCTTGACAAGTTGTGATCCAGTACAATTTCGAAAAGCACTGTTTTATTCCTAACAAGCTTTTTCTGGTCTAACCAAGCACGAAAATGCACTTTGGCCAAATGAAATGCAAATTAAAGCTTTAATACAACCACTGGCAAAAAAAAACTCCTATTTGTAGTCGTTTTAATAAGTCGACTTCACGTTGAAGCCCACTTTCTCAAAACGGAATACAGTTATAACAAAATCCTAAGTTCCAGCTAGTTTTATTCGATTCTTATGAAGTTTGCGGAAAACAAAACTTATAAATTCCACGTTAATTATAAGTTAGATTTATAAGTTTTGTTTTCCGCAAACTCTCTATTAATGATTTTATTTTAATTGTTTATAATTATTTCAGACATTGTGACAGGTCGGGAGCTTAGCGGGGGGGGGGGGG